>WWET01003266.1:127235-140079 GCA_011038615.1 Limnodynastes dumerilii | reverse complement strand
TGTATTAATAGTCTTCCCATTCAAAAGTGGACCCTTTCCCTTCCTTTCCTTTGTGAATATTGAACAGAAATACTTGTTAAGATGATCTGCCATAGCCCTTTCACTCTTAATAAGAATTCCACTTTCCGAGCCTTACGCTGTATTAATAGTCTTCCCATTCAAAAGTGGACCCTTCCCCTCTCTTTCTTTTGTGAATATTGAACAGAAATACTTGTTAAGATGATCTGCCATAGCCCTTTCACTCTCAATAAGAATTCCACTTTCCGTTTTGAGCCTTACGATACCCTCCTTTGTTTTTCGCCTTTCATTTATATACCTAAAAAAGCTTTTGTCCCCTTTTTGTACCAAGTGGGCCAGTTTTTCTTCAGTTTGTGCCTTTTCTGCTCTGATAACCTTTTTAGCCTCCTTCTGCTATGGACATGGGCCATAAGTTTTGACCAAAATCACATTTTGATCTGCCGTCCCACAATGCTACAATTAAAACGTTCAGACGATTAGTGGAGCAGGCTACTTCAAATCTTAATCAGAAGCCTAGTTTTTACAACTTGACTAAAGAACAACGTGATGCTTTGCACACACTACAAAAGGACAGTGCTTTGTAAAATACACTTCCCTGTCATCATTACTCTGAGATTGCTTATAATAAGAGAAAGTATCTGCTTTTTTTCTTTTCCTCTGTTCTTATTCTACCTGTCCTCTTACATCCTTACAAGTCAGTCTATATCTATCTTCTGTGCTTATTCCAACCTTAACTACAATTTCCAATCTCTCTTTCTTCACTGAAACAAACAGAACTCTGATCCCAACTCTCTTCTAAATCATTGGTCCATTTTCAGCTTCCATGCCCCTCAAAGATGGTTCAGACAGTTGCTTACAGTCGCATCACGCACTCCTTTTCTTTCACAATGTCCTGGATACTCTTCAGTTAGGCCTTCATTCCCAATACTCCACCAAAACTTCACTGACCTAGGTGGTCAGTTTAATTCCCCTGGATCTTTCTGTTGTTTTTGACACTGTTGATAACTCAGTCTTCTCATATAAATGTTACAGTCCATAGGTATTTAGGATACAGCTGTCATGACTGCCTCAGTATTGACCTTTTTTTCACCACAAGAGGGCATACAGGTTTTCAAATTTGCCTTGTCTGTCTGTAGCTCCAGACTTCTTGATTACTGCACCCGAGCTCCTGAGCTGTTTCCAGCCCATTATTTGATATCAGTGGATTTTCAATATAAACCAGTCCCTCCTTCCAGTCTGGGCTGGTTCATTGATGTCTTCAACTCTGGTTGTCATTTGTCTTGGCTGCTTTCAGCTCCTTTGCTCCAGCCCCCTGGTCTCTGTGTCTGGTTTGTTTGTGTTTTCATCCTTGCACCTCCGGATACACTACCTTTTGACTACAGTTTGTCTCCTGCACAATGTGTGCTTCTGTTGCCACAGCTTACCCACAGTGCAAGTACCAGCAAGCTCTCCAGTCTGTCTGCTGCACAGTGTGTGCACTCATCTCTGCAACTCACCTGTACTACTAATGCCAGCAGCTCTTAAGTCTGTTTCCTGCATGGTGTGTGCACTCATCTCTGCAACTCATCTGCACTGCAAGTATTAACCTTCTCCAAGCACTCCAGCAGCCCAGAGCCTCCAGCACTTACCATGGTTACCAGTCACCTTCATTCCAGTATTCTTTGTCACCCTCATTCCCCGTGGAATAGTGCTCAAAGTGGAAATTTAGAAGTGGGGGTATGGAGATTTCAGCACCAGATGTGTCTTGAGTTTGCTAAAGTAAACAGGTCAGCAATGAGTAATCACATTGGGGTAGATCCAGAACTACGTTCCTGATACGTTTCAACGCGTAACGTATTTACACACTTGTATTTACTATGCACTCCCCTCGGCAGGACGTACTTTTTGCCGTCTTACGCATTCCAAACCCTACCTTAACTTTTCCATGCGTAACTCCTGACGGCCATAATGGCTGCACGTACTTACGCTGCTAAGCACGCACATACTATACGATTTAAATGACTCACCCGGCCTTTGAAGCGTAATTACGGGAGCCGTATGTTTGGCATGCCCCAATATAAGGAGATCCACTGCTGATACATGAATCTCCCTTACGCTATGCGTTACATGGCGTAACATCTTCCCCGCGCATGCACAGTAAGTACTAATGATTGAATTTACGCTAGCGGCAAGCGTAAATTCACTCGCGGAAGTTGTTCTGGATCTGCCCCATTGTGTACATGTCATGTGGGTCGTGATTTCTACACTCAATACCTTATTTTCCCCTCCTTCTGTTTGTCCAAACAGTCTTATAGCCCCTTCTTTATGAGTGTCCACCCAGCCTTATTGCCCCTCCTTCTATGTCCAGCCAGCCTTATTGCCATCTCCTTCTGTTTGTCCAACCAGCCTTATTTCTCCCTCTTTATGTCCAGTCATTCTTATTGTCCCCACCTTCTGTTTGTTTGTCCAACCAGCATTATTGCCCCTTCTTTTGTGTGCCCAGCCCCCTCTTTATTTGTGTCCAGTCAGCCTTGTTGTCCCCGCCTTCTGTTTGTCCAAACAGTCTTATCGCCCCCTCTTTATGTGTGTCCACCCAGTCTTATAGTCCCTACTCCTGTGTCCAGTCAGCCATATTGCCCCCTTTTTATTTGTGCCCAGTCATCCTAATTGTCCCCTCCTTCTGTTTGTCCATCCAACCTTATTGCTCCTCCTTTTGTGTGCCCAGCCAGCCTTTGTGTCCAGTCAGCGTTATTGTCCTTATTGCCCCCACCTGTGTCAAGCCAGCCTTATTGCCCCCACTTTATTTGTGTGCAGTCAGCCTTATTGTTCCCTCCTTCAGTCTGTCCAGTCTTATAGTCCCCTCTTTATAAGTGTCCAGTAAGTCTTATTGCCCCTCCTGTGTGGAGCCAGTCTTATTTCTAACCACTTTATTTGTGTCCACCCAGCCTTATTACTCTCCTTCTGTGTCCAGCCAGAATTATTGCCCCTCTATATGTGTCCATTCAGCCTTATTGCCCTTTTCATGTCCAGTTTTCCACTCTTCCATTCCAAATCTCCATTCCCCATCTACTTTCTAAAAGAAATCTATAATAAACTTACCTTTCCTGTCTCTCTTCTGGCTCTCTCCTCTGCGGCGCACACTCTGCAGACTAATGATGCTCACGTAACCTCAGGTCATGCTGGTGTCTTATGATCAGAGCTGCGACTGTGTACAGCACAGCCAGCTCTGTCAATGGTGCACAAAGCTCCTGGTACATCTATGCTCCTATGTCGGTGGTCCCAAGTGCCCCTGTGAGTCCACACTGAGTAAAAATACAGCCACTCAAAGAATTCAATTCTATGAGCAGCTGTATTCTTACTCAGAGCCGACTCACAGTATTTTAGAAGTGCCGGTATGCCATACTGCCACATACTGGCCCACTTCGAGCACTGTTGTGGACTCTGTGTTATTTTATACTAGCCATACCTGTGGACTTCAGTTGTCAATACCCCTAACCATTGCTCTTGCTTTACCTGTCTGAACCTTTATTAATAAATCAATGCCTTACATACAACATTGGTAAAACTCATGTTCATTATCCCATGAAGGACGTGGGACTTTGATTTCACAAAGGAAAGAAAAGAAAGGATATATAAACGTCCATCTCCTCCTGAGTCTTCTTTTCTTTCCTGTTTGGAGTCAGGCAATACAGGTTATATTTGTTTTGCTGAGGCTTACTGAAGGTTCCCCAATCAATTCTGAGGCGGTTTGATGCAGGGAGGACACAGGTGGGATCTGGCCACTGAACGTTCCTAGCTGGTCTGATGCATTGCTGCAGACTCGCCCCTAACAGTGTCTGCGGCATCAGCCACATGGTCTGGACTTCTGTGGTGGCCATTTTCTTGTAGCCCAATTTCTTGTAGCAAAGCTTGGCTAGGTCAGCCCTAAGTGAAAAATCTGAAGATTCAGATGCAGACTTGTCTATAGTTTTATCAGATAAATCCGCGGGGTCAGATAAAGGGTCTGTACAATCACATGCAGAGACTGGCTTCAATCAATATTTGGTTAATAATCTGCATAAATTAATTCACAAAGCACTTAGTAAGATATGCTTTTTAAAGAAAATAAAAAAAATGCAAGGGGCTTTCCTTTATCTCAAAGGATATAATAGAAGAGGAATAGAAATGCCCAGATGAAAGACGACCTGTGTCACATAAGATGTCTAAACTTTATCCTTTTAATCAGGATGATGTAAAAAACTGGAAGGACTCACCACACGTGGACGCGGCCATTGCTAGGTTATGTTGTAAGACTACTCTTCCCTTAGAACATGTTAATGTGTTCAGAGACGCTATGAAAAAGAAAATAGAAGTGGGACTTAAGAAGCATCATTCAATTGCAGGAGCTGCAATGAAACCAGCTGTAGTAACAGCAATTACTGCAAGAGTATTAAGGGGATGGTGCAACAACTTATAGAATAGTGTACTTGATGTCATTAAACAATCGCCCACACTGTACGATTTACATGCCTCACTCCGCCTCTGAAGAGTAATTACGGGTGTCGTATGGCTGGCACGCACCTTTGCTCTTAGTTACACTGTTGATTGTAGTCTCGTAAGTACGTTCAGAGTTTCTGGTCGTAACATCTGCCGCTCGCATGCGCAGACCATGGAAAACAGCGTTTTTACCACTACGGCGAGCGTAAATATGCTAGCGGGTATAGGTCTGGATCTGGCCCTAAGAGAGGAAAGTTACTCCTGGTCTAAACCATGGTGATTTCAGGGGAGTCATATTTCATCTGTTTCAAACAGTATTAGAGTTGAGAGGTGATTTTCCTATCTCAAGTCTAAATAACAGTGTGATAGTAAAGCTGGTCAGTATCTGTGTGCAGTAAGCAATTCAAAGATATATCCCTGCATGCAAAGTATACCATTAACTTGACTCCCCTGAAAGCAACATGGTTTTGCCCAAGTGTAACCTTCCTCTCTTATTTCAAGCTCCTTCTTAAGTCTGGATCTAGACCATTATCTCTAAGTCCTCAGGATGCAAGTCAAGCTGGCTCCCAGAAGACAAGACACAAAAAAGAGGTTCTTCTAACAAACAGTTTAAATCAAACTCTAATGAATTCAGACACACCAGGTCATACAGGCCAGGACGGAACTTCAGAAGAAATCAATAATCAACATCCAGATCTAATTTTCGTTCCCATAGAGGCAAAGGGCGTACTTAGGTGATATCCTTGTAGCCCCATTTTCAAGAGAACAAGCTATAGTCCATACTCAAACAGTGTTAGGAATTATTCAGCCACATGGATGGATTATAAACAGAGAAAAAAGTTGTTTGGTGCCAGCTCAGAGAGTTCAGTATTTGGGCTCCATTATAGACACAATAAACATGAAACTGGTATTGTCACAGGACAGGATAAAGAATATTTCAAGAGTGTCTTCACATGTGGAAGAAAAAGTGGACTTCAGCAAGAAGTTGTCTGAAAATCCTGGGCCTAATGTCATCTGCAATAAAATGGGTAACATGAGAGGGTTTTAAACAAATTTTCTAACACAATGGTCCAAAGATTCAAAAAACCTGACAGAAAGGATAATACTCTCAAGGACAGCAAATATGTCAATATGGTGGTCAAATGTGAGGAGACTTGGCGAAGGCAAGACTTTTTTGGGCAAATCAACCAGTGGTAATGTCAAAAGACGCCAGTGTGGTAGTCTGGGGGGCCACATGCAAGGATCAGTTAGCACAAGAGCCCTTTGACCCAGAAACAAGCAGCCTACATTCAAATATCAGAGATGCAGGGCAGTTCTACAGGCATGCCTAGAATTTCAGAACACAGGCCTTTGGTGCAAGAAGTGAGGAAAGTCCTAGTGTGGGCAGAGTGACTCACCACAGATATTTCTGCAGTATTTGTAGATGGAAAAGAGAACTGTGAGGCAGATTTTCTAAGCAGGCATGCATATCAACCAAGGGAGTGGGAGCAGGACAAAGAAACTTTCAGACAGATAGTGGAGAGATGGGGCACACCAGAGGTGGACTTAATGGCAACAAGAAAGAATGCACAACTTTCAAAATTATTTTCAAGGTACCAGTGATCTCGGGCTCTGGGAACAGATGCTCTATCAGTTGCTGGAACTTCCAGCTAGTGTATGTGTTCCCTCCTATCCCAATCATTCTCAGGCTTCTAAACAAGATATAGCAGGAAGGGCCATATCCAGACTTAAGTTCATTTTAAGTACAATCTCGTGGCGTATTTACGCAATCGTAAGTATTGTTCACTCCCTCAGACACTCCCCTTGGACGCACGTAATTTACTTGATTTACGAGTACCAAACCCTTCCTTAACTTTTCCTTGCATAGTTACGGTCATACGTAATGGATTCGCGCACATAACTGTCTAACCCAGCTCATACTGTACAATTTAAATGCCTCCCGCCTACAGTGTGTATTTTTGGCTGTCGTAGGGATGACAAGCCCCTTCATACGTAGTTATGGGGAAGGCACGTACAATTAGAGTTATGACGTCTAACATCTGCCGTGCGCATGCACAATACATACAAATAGTCAAAATTATGCATGCAGCAAGTGTAAAAACGCTCTTGTACTTAATTCAGGATCTGGCCCGAAGACACCACATTGATGGCAGTCCTCCCCCAATGGCCCAGGAGACCATGGTTTCCTAAAGTGCTGCACATGTCAATTGACAGGTATCACATATTGCGGCAGATGCCGCACTTACCTGCTCTGCAGTCCGTCGGCACCTGTCTCCTCCTGGTGGTCCCGTGTCTTCACCTGGAACAGTGACAGCCTCTATACTCACCGTCTTCCTGCAGCAGCGTCCTCGTGGGTCCTGGCGCCAAACACTGTGGTGCTCCGGTCCATGGGCGCCGCCATCTTAGGAATCCCACGTGACACTGCTTCACCACTGATACTTACCCTCTCCGGTCCGCCAGCCAATCAGTGCGCAGGACGCACTATTTAAATCCTGCAGACCCTGCAATTCTCGCCAGAACAACTAGTTCTTATAGGTGCCTGGTTCTGTTGCACCCAGCTCGCTGATTCTGCCTTGCTTCAATCCTGATCCAGTCCTGCTATTTCAGTCCTGGTCCAGCTACAATCATGATTCAGTCTTGCTACTCCAGTCCTGGTCCAGTCCAGCTACAAGTCCTGGTCCAGTCCAGCTACAGTGTTAGTCCAGTCCAGCAACAGTCCTGATCCAGTCCAGCTACAATTCCTGGTCCAGTCCAGCTACAGTCCTGGTCCAGTCCAGCTTCCAGCCCTGATCCAGTCCAGCTACACGCCACTCCAGCCCTTCTGCTACAGCTACCTGGATCCTCTCTGCTACTCCACTCCAACCCCGCAGCCACAGCTACCTGGATCCTCTCTGCTACTCCACTCCAAACCTGCAGCCACAGCTACCCAGATCCTCTCTGCTACTCCACTCCAGCCCTTCTGCTACAGCTACCCGGATCCTCTCTGCTACTCCACTCCAACCCTGCAGCCACAGCTTTCCGGATCCTCTCTGCTACTCCAGTCCAACCCTGCAGCTACAGCTACCTGGATCCTCTCTGCTACTCCACTCCAACCCTGCAGCCACAGCTACCTGGATCCTCTCTGCTACTCCACTCCAGCCCTGCAGCTACAACTACCCGGATCCACTCTGCTGTCTCACTCCAGTTCTCCAGCTACAACTAAACCTGCTACAGTTCTCCGGATTCAACTCACTACTCCATTCCAGCTACAGTTATCTTGCTACCATTGTCTGGACCCAATCAGCTACGTCTCTCCAGCCGTAGCCTCAACCTCCTCCTCAAGCCTCACGTTGCATCCTTGCCACACCTGCCGGTGTGTCTCACCGACTCAAGGAATTTCCCTATCCAAGTGCACCTCCATTGCCCTTTACCCCTCTGCACACCTTGACTCAGAGACTGTTTATTGTTATTATTTACTATTCATTTCTGTATGCACCCGTCCTTCATTAAACTGGCTAACTTCCAATTTACACCATCTCAACTGTCTTATTCCCTGAAACCTGGAACAGATCCCACTAATCCCTTGAACGTGACAACAGGCCTTGGAGACTGACTGTGTCAAAGAAATTACTGAAACAGAGGTCTATGTATCACCCAGATCCAGAAAGTATGAAACTAACGGCATGGCTTTGGAGACCAAAACATTAAAAAATAAAGTTTCTCGGACAAGGTAATAAATACTCTCTTGCAGGCAAGAAAGAAATCTACATCAGGCACATACTTTAGAATTTGGAAAAGATTTGTGGTTTGGTCCAGATAAATGGGTCAATAACTGTGGAGTATACCTGTAATTTTAGATTTCATGCAGGCTGGCCATGATAAAAGGTTGAATATCATTAAATTGAAGATTTCAGCCGTGAGTGCTATGCTTGATACACAACTACACAACTGGCAAGTAATATTCATATTATGAAGTTTGTACAGGCAGCCAATAAGGTAAGACCTATGTTCAGACCGATATTAGCACCATGGACTTAAATTTAGTGTTGGATATCTTAACAGGACCACCTTTCAAGACATCTGGAGAGAAATAGGTGAAATTTCTAAAGGTCCATACACACTACAGTTTTTTTAAACTATAATCCTTCAAAACACCCGATAAAGGAGTGTTTTGAACGATATTGTGCATGTGTGTACAGTGATCATGCCTGATTGTTGCAAAGTACACAAAATCAATTGATTGCATCATTTAAAAAGTTTAACTTAAACGATCAAGCCATTCAGTACTGAATGCTTAGCTGAAAATTGTTTGTAGTGTTTGCAGGCTGATTGGCGAAATGTTCTAAACTGTCACCCATCGTTTAAAAATATGTAGTGTGTATGGGGCTTTACTGTGTTTCTGGTGGCAATAACTTCGGCCAGAAGAGTTTCAGAGATACAGGTGTTATGGACAGTGGAACCTTACATTAGCTTTCTTCCAAGTAAAGTAGTGCTGCATGCAAACCCTGAATTCGTACCAAAGGTCGTAACGACGTTCCACTTGAACCAAGAAATTGTCTTGCCATCTCTATGCCCCAAAATATGGGTAGGAAGAAAGACTGCATAAGTTAGATCTGGTTAGGATTCTTCGGTTATATCTAGACAGAACAGCAGCTTTTAGAAACTCTAAACAACTCTGTATCCTTATGGAGGGTAAGATTAAAGGGTTATCAGCTTTAAAGCCTTTTCATCGCAAGGTGGATCAGATGTTGCATTTTAGAGGCTTATAAGATAAGAGGTGTAGAACCCCCTAAGGGGTTAAAGATGCATTCAACAAGAGGAATGGTGGCATCATGGACAGAGAAAGAATCCGACACAATAGAAGAAATCTGTAAGGCAGCAGGTTGGGCATCAGCCCATACGTTCTCAAGGCACTATAGAGGGGATGTGGAATCCTCAGCGTACCCTAAGTTTGGGAGGTAAATCCTTACTGCAGTTATATAGTATGTTATTAAATTGTAATTTTCGTTCTAATATTGGTAGGCCCATCCGGTGTATTAGCTGCTTGTGTACTACCCCTTAGTGGTGCTGCCATGGGGAGGAAAATGAAATTACAGATTTTTAATTGTTAATGTGGTTTTATTTACTCCTCATGCCAGCACATAGATCCCCACCCTAATATGGTAGATTAAAGTACATTTATCCATATTAAGTATATTCAAGAATAAGAATTATGACACAGAATGAAACGTATAATCTCTGACCACAGGATTCAACACTCTCCAAACAGGGATGCGGTCACCAGTCCGAACAGCTGTATTTCAAATATGAAACAGCCACCATATGAATGACCATAGTATAACTGATTGAACAGCCCTGAAAAAGAAAATTGGTATTGAAAATGGGTACCTATTCCCCCTTTCCCAATAGCGAGAGGCTGCGGTGGAAGGTTAGGTAGTGCCGGGCAAAGGTTATGATTAGGGCTTAATGGAAAGGTTAGGGTAAGGCTGCAGGGCATGGAGGTTTAGGATTAGGCTGTGGGGCATGGAGGATTAGGATTAGGGCTAAAGAAGGGTAAGGTTAGGGTTAGGCTGTGGGAAATGGAGGGTTAGGAAAGGGTTAATGATAGGGTTGGGTAAAATTACTTACCTTTCGGCGGATTACTCTGGAGGTCGGTTGAATTCCCCACTAAAAAATGAGGTGTCCTTTATGGATTTCTTGAACTTGTTCTAGTAAAGAAGGAAGGGTATGTGATGGAAATTAGAGGCATATAGTTACACTATAGTGACTAGGGGCCTGATCCAGACTCAAGTAAGTGCTTGAACTTAGTTACTCCTGGGCTAAACCACGTTGATTGTAGGGGAGTCATATTTCATCTGTTGCAAACAGTATTAGAATTGAGAGGTGATGTTTCCTATCCCAAGTCTAAATAACATTGTGATAGTAAAGCTCAGTAATCAAAGTCAGTATCTGTGTGCAGTAAGCAATTCAAAGATATATCCCTGAATGCAAAGAATACAATTAACTTGATTCCCCCTGCAATCCACATGGTTTAGCCCAGAAGTAACTAAGTTCAAGCACTTACTTGACTCTGGATCCAGCCCTGGGTGATTTTCTAGGAACCCCTCTAAAGTAAGAAAACGCCCATTTTAACAGTCATTTTGAGGATAGATCAAAATTAATATTTGGATAATCACTCCATTTTTTTGTGTAAATATTGTTTATTAGTATTCCAAAGATTAACAATGTTCACACAAGTAATACAGAATAAACAAGTGAGAATACAATTTTCACATAATAAGGAAGCTAATAAACATTCCGAAGAACCAAGACCTGTACAGTCAAAAAAGAACAAGAGTATCCATAACTAAGTCCCAGAAGGGACAGGAGTATACAAAGATACAAACATACACAGAACACGAAAAGAAAAAGAAAAGGGGAGACAACAGGGGGAAAAGAGGGAGGGGGGGCAGGGAAGGTGATACCAAAACTTAGACAGCCTAAACCCTAAAGGCCACTATCTCACCTCAGAGAAGATCATCCAGCCAATTGCTTGAATAAATCGGATTCTTTAAACAACAGCCATGGGAAACAGGTGGTCGTAAAAGTGGAACCTTTGTCTAAGGTGGAAAGAGTAAGCTCCGCTCCATTTTTTATAAAGGGCAGTAGATGCTTGTGAAGGATCACTTAACTTGCTTTTCTTCTTTGGGTTTTCCATGTCATGTTATTAGATCACAGCAGCACCAAAAGCACTACTGATCTTAATAAAAAAAACCAGATTGTTTTTCAGCTTCTGGTCACAGAGCTCCAAGAACTCATGTCCTACTGCACCAAAAGCCAAACCATGGCCAAGTTTCCTACCCTTTGATAAATTGTGTACTGATTTTGTATTCAGTAATAGTAAGCTTGAGAATGCAAAATATTGAAGCTTGGAGGGATACTAATACATTAGTAGCAGATAACATATCAAAAGAAACTATAAGCAGGAGATCCATGAAGTAGGCTGGCGCAAAAAACAAATATAGGAAGATCCATGTTAAACAGGACAACAAAGACCAGGCAGATAAATGCAAATTAGGAACCGAATCCAAGTGACAATCAACTTAATGGTTAGTATATAAGATCTGATTCAAGTGTAATAAAGCATAAAAAATGACACCATCAACAATGAGTTTAAAACATTCTAAACAGCACCATCTCTAGTAAACCAGAGGTACTGCAAAACTTTAAACAAATAATATAAGAGTAACAGCAGAGATAAACAAATAACTCCCCACTCAGCTTAGTAGAGACAGGAAACTAAAACATCTGGAAGGTATAAAAAAAAATGCTCCCTCCCTTTTAATGCTGTTTTCCTGTTGAGTGTAGTACTGTACTACTACCTCACATCAGCATAACAAACACTGGGCAACAGGAGGAATCTGATTATAAGAAGCATGCCAACAGGGTCCTGTCTGATGTTACCTACATGTCACATTCCATATTGACCATCAGAAGAAAGTGCTAGGCAGTTAATTAAAGTAACCAAAGGCAGAAAGGCAATGCTGACTGTCATGACGGCTTGTATTAAGACCAAAAAAAATCAGTAACAGTAGGAGTTTCACAGTTAATTGCAGTGAAAGTTTGTATTGGGATATGAAATGATAACCAGCATGAGTTTTACAGCTAAAAAAAAATCCACACCAAAGAATCTGAAAAACACTAGACCTTAGAAAGTCCTCTTATCAGGACTGGTTTTGGTCATACCTCCCAAGTGTTCCAATTTGAGCGGGGCAGTTCCGCTTTCGGGGGACTGTGCTGCTGTCCCGCCCGCCTCACAACTTGTTCCCAGAGATCAGACTCTCGGGACAAAATTGCTTTTTTTTATTCATTTATTTTTTTATAAAAGCCCATGCCGTTGTGTATGCAGCTGGGCTTTTTACAGCACTCAGCACACTCAACGGGTAATATACGGCTCCTACGGGAGCCTTGTAGGACCAAATCTGTTACTGAATGACAGTGACCCTAACCTATACAGTCACTGCCATTCAAATAAGGGATTTGGTCCTACAGGGCTCCCTTAGGATCCCTGTATTACCAGCGGTCACGTGACCGCAGAACAGACGCAGCGAGGAGAGAGGGAGAGCCTCACAGTGGGACTCCGCAGAGGAAGACAAATTACATCAGAGGTAAGTAAAAAAAAAAAAAAAAAGTCTGACATGAAGCTGACACTGTCATTAAGGGAGAAGATGGAGGCTGGCATTAAGGGGGCAGATCGAGGCTGGCATTAAGGGGGAAGATGGAGGCTGGTAATAAAGGGGCAAATAGAGGCTGGCATTAAGGGAGCAGATGGAGGCTGGCAATAAGGGGGCAAATGGAGGCTGGCAATAAGGGGGCAGATGGAGGCTGGCATTAAGGGGGCAGATGGAGGCTG
>WWET01003266.1:113615-125701 GCA_011038615.1 Limnodynastes dumerilii | reverse complement strand
AGATGGAGGCTGTCAATAAGGGGGCAGATGGAGGCTGGCAATAAGGGGGCAGATGGAGGCTGGCGATATAGGGGCAAATGGAGGTTGGCATTAAGTGGGCAGATGGAGGCTGGCATTAGGCTGGCATTGTGGGGGCAGATGGAGGCTTGCATTAAGGGGACAGGAGGATGCTGGCAATAAGGGGCAGGAGGATGCTGGCAATAAGGGGGCAGGTGGAGGCTGGCAATAAGGGGGGCAGATGAAGGCTAGCATTAAGGGGGCAGATGGAAGCTGGCAATAAGTGTGTAGATGAAGACTGGCACTGGCATTTGGGGGCAGACATGGAGGCTGGCACTGGCAATAGGGGAGAGACATGGAGGCTGGCAATAATAATAAGGGGCAGAAATGCAGGCTGGACATATAAGGGGCAGACATATGGAGGCTGGACATATAAACAGGGGCAGACATGTGGAGGCTGGACATATAATAAGGGGCATACATATGGAGGCTGGACATATAATACGGGGCAGACATGGAGGCTGGTCATAGTACAGGGCAGACATGGAGGCTGACCATGATAACAAGGGGCAGACATGGATGCTGTCCATAATAATATTGGGCAGACATGGAGGCTGGCCATAATAATAAGGGGCAGACATGGAGGCTGTCCATAATAATAAGGGACAGACATGAAGGCTGGACAAATAATAAAGGGGCAGACATTTAATAAAGGAGCAGATATATGGAGGCTGGACAAATAAACAGGGGAAAGACATATGGATGCTGAACACAATAATAAGGGGCAGTCATGGATGTTGGACAAATAATAAAGGGGCAGATATGGAGGCTGTATGTTAAAACGGGCCGACATATGGAGGCTGGGCAAATAATAAGGGGCATACATATGGAGGGCTTACTTATTAAAAGAGGCATGCACTAGACTCACCATCAGGGTATGCCAGACACACCTACTTTCCCCAGACACACCCACTGGGTGGCACAAGACACACCCCTTCTACCAGGCCGCGAAAATTTGTCCCTCCCTCTTTACAATTCTCAAATGTTGGGAGGTATGTTTTGGTAGTTATTTGTATTCCTGTCTCCGCCAATATATTTTTAGTGGATCTTTTAAAACATATCACTTAGTAATGAGCACACCTGTGTTCCAACAAGGAGACCATGAAAAACTAAAACAATGAGGGGTCGCTAAGGGAGGGTAAACACTGCTGTAGAAAGTCTGTTGCATACCCTCCAGCTGTACCTATTTAGCTGGCACAGTACTTTTTTTTATGGTTTGTACCGGCTAAAAGGGCTCCAGTACCAGGTTCTTGCCCAACAATTGCCTCCTCCCCCTATACTCATTTTCCACTCCAGCAACATCTGATCAATATAGCAGAGCTGTGGTGACAGACTCCTGCAGCTCTGCTAAAGTGACATAGGGCCTGATCCAGAGCTACGAAATTTCGCACGGCGGGCGAATGCGTACGTTCGACCGTGCGAATAAACAAGCACGCCCCTAACACTCCCATAGTAAAGTACCTGCTTACGGCGGCTATACCCTACACTGGGTACGACCGTCGGCCGTACGAATTTTCGCACATAATACGCTGAGCGTACGGGCTTAGCACGCCCATACTGTACAATTTAAATGGCTATCCCCGCCTCCCTGTTGTAAAACGAGCGCCCAGCCGACCGTCGTACTGAACGCACGCCCCTCGAGCGAAAAATTCGCACGCCATACGACCGCTATACGCTCATGTCGTCCAGCCGACCGGAAGCTGTCATACTGGGCATGCGCAGTGCGAATTTTCGTACGAAAATACGCAAAAAACCGTCGTACGCTCGCCCGTCGGACAGCAATTTCGTAGCTCTGGATCAGGCCCATAGAACCCAGATGATAAAGTGTAATATGAGATTTTACACCTTATCATACAGACAAATGAGAGTGGAGGAAAGCCACGCCCCTTCACAGGACACACCTATAGACACGCCCATCACGTTAACTGATTTTTCATAAAAAAATGTTGGAGGATATTCTGTTGGAGAAATATGTGTAAAGTTTGTGGTAAAGTGTAACAACATGTTTAGTCAGATGCAATAAATAAAAACAGTATGTTAGCCTAAAGAAAGCCAGAAAAGAAAAAAGAACCTGAACTTGACAAAGACTACAGGAGAACTGAGTTAAAATGACCAGAATAAAATCCAGAATTATTCACAACATAATAATACGAGACATCATCTTTTTAAAAGTATTTATCTTGTTTTTCTTTTTTTGTAGTAAAAGGTCCTGCTGGCATACCCATTTGGTAATAAGCTAGAGCTAAGTACTCTGAGAGCTAAGTACTCTGAAGGGCCAGGTCCTTTAGCCCTTTTGGATCTAGACTCATCCTTTGTTATTTCGCACCGCTGTCCACAAGGTGGCAGAATGAGGAACTCGAATTCCTGCAACGTGTACAAACACAAAAACTCTTCATACAGCGTTTTCCTATCGTGAAACCTAAAAACGTCCTAAAGAAAAATACAAACAAATCATCATGCGCATTCTAATAACGCTATAATTTAATAACGCCTGTAGTATTATTATTATTATAGTATTATATGACAACATTTTATCCAGTAGAGGTCGAACTGTCAGACACGCTACTCTAAAGCTTAAATGAAGTCACCTAGTTGAGTCTTTTTAACACTTTTTTAATTATTATTATTATTATTTGGAAAGTCTCCAGAGAAATGGCCGCCGCCAAGTAGATTTGACGGTTGTTTTGTTTTTTTTCTTTAAATAATGAGTGCAGCTGGTGACGTGGCGAATCAAAAACCGACTGTGCGTCTCAGGCCTCGTTTTCATTATACGATGAAAGTCAAACCCCTTAGGTGATCTTCTATAGCAATTGATTGGAAGTTGAACGCAACCTCTTCCTATTCCTGAGACTACGCTGCTTTCTATTCACAGAGTTCAGTTACGCTCTTAGTAGCTATAGAGAATTGCTGGCGGTATTAGCAAAGGGCACTGCCACCCGGAAACTGCACTACTGATCTGCACCATTTTCTTTCATTCATTCATTGTGGCGGTTGGTCTGTGTTTTTGGCTGGCTCTTCAGAAACTTTCATTGTTGCGAAGCTGTCGACAGATAAATGGTTTATAGATGTATTAGTGTATACTGGTGCACATGTAGAAGTAGAGTGAATGTGTGTATAGTAATTAGGAATATGTTTACTGGGCTGCATCTCTGATTACTAAATTGATTGTGCGATTTATTTTTGTTCTTTTAGCATTTAGCTTTGAATGCTTTACAGAAGGTTATTTAGTTTCTAGTGGACTGTCAGTAGCTAATGGCCTTTTAACTATTAAGTGATCTGAAAATATCTTTGTTTACTAAACTGTTGACTTGATTTACCTTTTCAACTTGCACATAATGTGGGCCAAATCGGTATGTGTGGGCCTTCTGGCCTTTGCAGTAGGACTCTTGCATCACCTGCGCCCTGACATCCCAGAGGCTGCTCTAGGCTACCTCTCCACTTCCCTACATAGTCTCTCTTCCAGGGAGACCTCATCAACTCCATCCTTTGAGGAAGCACTTTCTGCTGCATGGGATCAGATTATTGTAACACCTGCCAAACACTGGGGAAAAGTAGCAGTTGGGTGAGTATAGGGTGACCACTCAACATGGGTTGCACATGATGTTTTTTTTTGTCATGCATCTCATTCTCTGGAAGGATTTATTATTTTTTGTTTTTTTTTGTTTTTCTTATTTGTGTATATTGAACACATATGTGTTCCAAACTTAATGTAAATAGAAAATACATGTATCAATGTAATATGAAATATACCTAGTTAGCATCTCCAGTTTAACCAAGGTTCCTCTAGTATCTTAAACTAATGAACAAGATAGCAGAGATAAAGGAAACATACAGCTTCAATTCATTGAAATCTGAATAAAGTTTTGTTTAAAAAAGAAAAATAATAATAATTTTGCGTTTTGTGATGTATTTAATCTTTACTATTTTAGTCCTTTTACCATTAATTACAGTGTCATTTTATCATATTGTAAAACAATAAAAGGATGTTGGCATTTTGCCATTAAATGGCATTTGACATTCTGCTGCATGGGACCATAGTAGCATGTGTAATAGGGAGAACGGTCCTTTTAATTATTATCTTATTTTTGCAGTGTGAATGCATGTGTTGACCTGGTAGTCTCAGGGGTGAGCTTGCTGCAAGCTTTGGGTTTGCAACCCCAGTTAGAAGGAGATCACACAGTCCTCAACAATAAGGATG
The DNA here is from genome assembly GCA_011038615.1 of Limnodynastes dumerilii. NCBI lineage: Eukaryota > Metazoa > Chordata > Amphibia > Anura > Limnodynastidae > Limnodynastes > Limnodynastes dumerilii. The sequence continues at coordinate 121,446 of WWET01003266.1, read as the reverse complement.
AGCTGGCTGCTACATTTCTGCACTACATGCAGCAGGGCGCAGCAGCTGAACGTTTCTATAGTGATTCTGACAGTTTTCAACACATTTCCCGCACTGCCTCTCAGGACCCAGGAGCCAAGGTAACACAATACATTGGTGTATAGCATCTGCTGTCTGATTTTATATTCTGTAAGGTAACCCACATTTGTATCACAAGAAATAATGAGTTTTTGAAATTTTTACAAAATTTGTTTATTTACTGGACTTAATGCACCATACATGCAATTAATAATTAGTAGTGTATAATAGTTATTTCTGTAAGCCTGGGGACACTTTTGTGTAATCTTTTTTTTCTATTTCCATAATTCACCTTCATTTTAAATATTATATGTTAGTATATTCTGCAAACTGTAGAACTGAAAAGGCTTTTAATTTTAACTTAAAACAGGTGTAACTTGAAGCCATATGAAATGATCACAATATTATGCTTAAGAATCCACCTATTTCAGAATAGAATTCTCCTTGTTGCCATTCACCTCCAAGTTGATTGAACGGCTTGTTTACAATCGGCTACCTTGCCGACAACTCCATCCTGGACCCTTTCAAATCTGTGTTCCGCCCCGTTCACTCCACTGAAACTGCCCTGACTAAGGTCAAAAATGATCTCCTTTCTGCCAAATCTAAGGGCCACTTCTCCCTTCTCATCCTTCTGGATCTATCGGCAGCCTTTGACACAGTTGCTCACCCTGTTCTGCTCCACACCCTTCTCTCCCTCTGCCTCTCTGGCACTGTCCACTCCTGGTTCTCCTCCTATCTCTCGGACCGCTCCTTCTCTGTCTCTACCCTCAGCTCCTCCTCCCCCCCTACCACTCCTCTTTCCATTGGCGTGCCCCAGGGCTCAGTTCTTGATCCCCTTCTGTTCTCGCTCCTCACCCCCTCTATGGGTGACCTCATCAGCTCCTTTGGCTTTAACTACCACCTCTATGCTGACGACACTCAAATCTATCTCTCCTCCCCTGACCTCTCCCACGAACTTCTGTCAAAAGTGTCAGATTGCCTCTCGGCCATCTCCTCATGGATGTCCGAGCATTTTCTCAAGCTTTGCACATGTGCAGTGTGGGATTCCGCTGCGATTTCACCTCAACAGTTGATGCGAGCACAGCTCTGGATCAGCTCCTTTGGGTGTAGATGATCGCCCAGATCCAGACCTACCTTCCCATTACGTTTCAAGGCGTAGCGTGTTTACTATGCACTCCCCTTGGCCATACGTACTTTTGCCGTTTTACGCTTGCCGAACCCTACCTTAACTTTTCAAAGCGTAACGTAAAGCCTTCACATACGTAGGTGTGTAAGCACGCCAATACTGTATGATTTAAATGCCTCACCCCGCCTCCGAAGCGTAATTATGGGTGTCATATGGCTGGCATGTGACATCACATAGTAGGCGGGGCAATGCGGCTGTATCCCGGGCCCCAAAATTTCTGCCGGCAACCCTGCTGGGACTTATAGTTATACAATACCTGGAGTGCCGCTGGTTGCATATTGTGGGTTTTAAGAGAAAAGCCATCCCTGGTATTAGGCTATGATCACGTTCTTGCAGCATGTAACAATAATACATTGTAGAAGGAACAACCAGCAATATCCATAAATATATCATAATTAAGAGCACACAACAACGTTGCATTTTTCACACTTTTTTACATCATTAATGCATACAAATTTAATGGAACTTTGTATTCATTGATCAGAAGTCTCCATTAAGGATTATTGCTCTCGTCCTATGTGTTAACAATTGGACTTCAGTCTCCAACATATATATTTCTCCCCATTTTACATTTACGGTGACACTGTGTACATTTTTAGTAACATTTTCAATGGTGTATTAAATTCATTGTACTACATTTTTTACCTATCTCAAGGAGTCACTCATTTTATTTTACCTTGTTTTGTTTTATTTTGTTTTGTTTTATTTTGTTTTTTGTTTTTTGTTTTAATTTTATTATTATTATAATATTTTTTTATTGTATTTTAGTCTGTTTTCTGGCGCCTATACCTCTTATATTTATTTATTTACACTACTTCTTGATTAACAGGCTCCAGACCTGTTGTGAGGTTGGCAACCTACTCTCAATTGTTGGGCAATTGTACATGCGAGTGTGCGCTGGAAATATATATTTCTTGTTTGTAATAATTTTATTATTGGATCCCAGAAGTCCAATTAGAACAGTTGTTTTAAAAAAGTTGGTGGGTCTTAAATCATACAAATGAACAACTATTTTTTCTGAATAGGTTAAATATGAAAACTGACAGTGTTTTCAGGATCATTCGTGTTTTTATTTTTCAGCACTTTGTTGGAGGAAATGCTGCTCTTATTGCACAGAGACTGGCAACAAACCCTTATACAGAGGTAAAATAGTCCACAGCCATGTCCATTGACAATCGCATATTTATTGGGATATGCATACCCTTCTCTTTGTGTGCATAATTGTATGTGAGCATAAACTCTTCATTTATTAATATCCCTCACAACTTATACTTATCATTTGCATATATATAATCAATAAACATGTTTAGAGGTGTTTGTTTTAGTACCATAGCAGATACACAGTAAATGCTAGAGTTATATAGTCATATGCAATCCTAACGTTTTTGCAGTAGTATTATTATTATCTCCACAATGTGTATATTATGGTGTTGTTTCATATGTTTAAAGACAGTACTGCATAGCTATAAAACAGCATTTAATAAATTAAGCAAGTTACAGTACCTTTCCAGTGATTACTGCAAGTGGGTTTAGGATTAAAGAAAATACTGTTTTTATTGTGATGTCGTACGCTAACATTAAAAAAGTATCATTCTGGTATTATTTGGTTCCTTTGTAATTAACATAGGTAATTTACTCAAGCCTTTAAATTAGGACAAAGACTGCTAACCTATAGATTAGAACCAATGTATACTTTTTGTTGTCCTCTTCAGGTACTCCTTTGTGGCCCAGTAGGCCCAAAACTTCATGAACTGCTGGATGAGCGGATCTTGGTGCCACCATCCTCTTTGCAGGAGCAGGATGAATATCATCTTATCTTAGAGTATAAAGCTGGTAAATAATGTGTATATTTTCTTGTTTATAGTATGCATTTTGTGCTTATGTGATAAGAACATTATTCTTTTATTATGGCGTCCTACCTTCCAGTTGTACTGTATGTAAGAGAAGAATGTTATTTATTTATGAAGACACTCTACATTCTAGGTGAACAGTGGGGATCAGGTCATGCTCCAGCTGCAAGCAGATTTATCTTCTCCCATGACCTGTCCAATGGAGCCATGACATCACTTGAGATTCTGCTTTCCAGTTTGGAGGAATTTCAGCCAAATCTATTGGTTCTGTCTGGACTGCACATGATGGAGGGATTAAGCCAGGAAGACAGGGCCAGCCGTTTACATGAGGTAAAGTTTGAGTCATGCATTGTGTGATCTAATTTACCTATTTATGCTCAATCAATCATTAATGTCCTATGTTGCGGTTTTTGGTATTGGGGATAATTGCATTTTAATTAATAAAAACCTAAGGTAACTGATATGCAGACCTGAGTATGGAGGTTTGCTACACCTTTTTAGTAGATTTACAAATATGAGGTTCAAATTATAAATTGCGTTTACCGCCAGGCTGCTGTTGCATTATCTGATGTTCCTTCGGATATCCTAATTCATCTAGAGCTGGCAAGTATGACGGACGGAGACTTGATGAGAGGAATCATCCACCAGGTAATGACTGATCTGTGAATAATTTGAGGGACTTGGTATTTAATCACCATCTTTCATGCTATCAGAAATACCCATCAGAAATATGGCTGTGCAGTTAAATCTAAGACTATATGTTGTGTTCATGCTAATCAAACAAACACAGCTTCATTTGCAAATGCTTATATAAATAGGACCGTACAGCAACACCTACAAGTATTACCATTTAATGCATATATTGTTTTGCAAAAAGAACCTGGATCAACAAGTCAGTGTGTATGCATTGTAGTGTTCAGGTACTGTTTCTGTTGCTGCTTAACACTGGAGTGTTTCAGTGAACCTTTGATTTTCAAGCTGTTGCTTGCCGTGTACCAAATATGTTATATAAAGGATATTCTTTATAACCGCAACTATACAGAATACTAGTAGTTACTATTATGCATAGTATGGAAATTTCAAGCTGCATACTAGCCCTACTGCTGAAAGATGCAAATCCTATGTTCCATCTGAAAGCTGCTCTAATGAAGTGAGGCCTTTATAGGACACTGATTAGAAATTGAAGAGCACTCAATCTAAATCTTACATATTACTAACTTAATGTATGTAAACAGTCAAATCCTGAATGCTTGGTGTTGGAGAGGTTTTTTTTTTTTAAGGTTGTCATTCTTATAATAAGAACTGTTTTTTGCTCAGCAGGTCTTTCCTCTGATTAGTTCTCTGGGACTCAATGAACAGGAGCTCTTGTTCCTGAGCCAGTCAGCTTCTGGTCCTCACTCCACGCTGTACACTTGGCCAGGGGTTCCTGATGTTGGAATAGTTAGTGACATTTTGTTTTGGATCCTTCAGAATTCTGCTCATGGAGAGTCCTCTCTTACCAGGGTCCACTTCCATACTTTGGCCTACCATATCATTGCCACTATTGATGGCTTCTGGGGAAATCAGGTAGCTGCTGTAGCCGCAGGAGCTCGGATTGCTGGAGCTCAGGCTTGTGCCAGTGAAACAATTGATCCTTCAAGAGTAATGCTGAAAAGTCCGTTGGAATTTTCTACATCACAAAAAGACATGGGTCCAATTGCAAAAGTAAGTGCAAAGGAACCAGTGGCAGTATGGAGTAAAGGAGTAGTGACCTTCCATTTCACACCAGTACTGATCTGCAAGGACCCAATTAGGACAGTGGGCTTGGGTGATGCTATATCTGCAGAGGGTTTATTGTTTTCAGAGGTCAAGACTCTGTGAAAAAAACAATACTGTACTAGAGAATCAAAGGTTACATATTGGTGACACTGAAAAGCAACATCTAAGAACAACTTTAAGGTTGCTCAAAAGCCATTTTGCACTGTGTTTTATAACCTTCTATTCAGAAGGTCAGTAAATGCTTTTGCAACAGGTGCCACAATTCCCAAATATGCTTACTTTGACCAAGGATGGTACACTGCTTTAATCTTAAACTACTTACCCCTGGTGTTAGAATTATGCAGTTTGAAGGCAAATGAAAGGCATGTAAATGGATTTTACACTAAACTGTGTTTACATTTTTTTGCAGTGTGTTTTTTTTGGAGTACCACATGGAAATCATACACTTCTCAGTAACATGTATGAAAACATGTTTACAAAATGTGTATTGAACATATGCATGATTTTGTGATTTGTTCAAATACTTCTCTGATACTAGCGAGTAGCTTCCCTTAAAAGAGGGCACTTAAGTTCAGGCAGTTGCTAGGCTTAGATTTTTATCATATGTATGCAAAAGCATCAGCTGTAATGTGGTAAAAAAGGATCCAAGTACTTTGTTTCTACCATATGAATACTATCCATAGGTTTGTATAAACACTTTTATTTCCGCCAGAACAACATTGGCATTGAATTAAACACATTGGAAAGTAATCATTGGTAAAAGACTGTAAATGTACATAGGTAACAGGTCTTAATTCAGGCCATGCGCCAAGTCTTTCAGGGCAGGAACTACTATCTCTACCAATCCCTAGTTTGCCTTCTACCTGTAATAATTTTACAGTCTCTGAGACATGTTATTTTATATTAGAATAACCATTTTCAGTGACATTAAATACTAGTTCTAACTTTATACACTCCACATTGTTCCTAACCTTTTTCTCTGGTTTTATATCTGACCACTAGCAAAGGTGGTTTTACAGGGACCAAAGATATTTATACTCTGTTTTTTTATTTGTTGTTATGTGTAGCTTCTGCTTTTGAGCTTTTTTTTTTTAAATATGCTAATTCCCTGATTATCTAATCAGCTTACTTTTTATTTGAATGTTTGGCTGGGACAACTGATAACAAATTTGTTTCTCTTACTGTTACAGTTCTAAAAAAAAAACCATAAGACACATTTTGTATTTGTTCTCCTATACTTTGTGATGTAAGATGCCCACATGCTGGAACATCTCTGCTGTTACTGTGTGGTAGTTACAAAATAAGCTTGATAGTAATATAAATTGAATTGGAAACTGACTGCTATTTTCTCTACTCAGTGATTTATTAATCTCGGTGCCTAATTGGCAGGAGTGCTGATTACTCTTCTCATTTGTTACATGATGTTTTGCAGATTCAGTTATGGTGTACTCTGTTCATGTTTGCATTACTGGAGACTTTTGTATTATAATGTATAACACTGTAACATATTTGTGAGACTTATTGTGGAACTCTTTTATTAAAAAGAAGTTTGTTTTCCTAAGTTTGTGTGAAAGAAAGTCTCTTAAATTGATATAATAAACTAAAAAAAATACAAACACCATTTAGGCATATTGAATTCTATTTTACAAAACCTCAAATAAAAATATTAAAGACACCCCAAAGAGAAATGCGTTAAGTTGTTTGTAATCAGCAGCTACTAGATACAGTAATATAGCATAATAGATGGGAATTGTGTGTGGGTAAAGGCCATAGACCATATTAAATGTATGGGAATAACCGCAAATCCTAATGAACTCTGGTAAATGTATTGAAGAAGTCCCGCCAAAGCCAATTACACACACACTTGACGTATACACACTGAATTAACACAAAAACACCTGGATCTAATCTAGATTTATTCAAAAAGCAGGAAATCATACTAAATGCATTGAAAAAGTCAGAAATCATATAGTATAGCTATGCTCTTGGGTTGTATGTAATTAAATGATGACATGAAAGTACCATGGGGGCAATTTAGAAAACTATGGACCAGGTCAAGAATTATGCTTGAATTCCGTACATTATACTCAGCAGCAGAGGCCAACACATGGAATTTTCTATCCTATACTATACATGCTATTTCCTGCACTCCTCTCGCACATATGGCCCTTCTGCGTGCAGAGTCCTACCTTAAGTCTCTATTCCATGTACAAAATATAGCATCGTACGTAAGGGCTTAGCCTTGTACGTTTAGCATTCTGGATCCCTCCCACCATGCGTATGAACAGATGCAAGAGAAAACACTGTCTCCTTTTTAGAACTTCAAAGAAGCCAATCATTGTGAAAGAACTGCAGCTAAGTTGTAAAAAAAACAAGTCATACAAGGATAGCATAGATTTTCTTTCCATCCATGCTTCAAATTACAATATATTCAAATCCAATAGCTTTTAAAGTCTACTCCCCAGATTGTTAAAACACAGAGTTCCAGGTTGACACTTGAGCATGGTCAATTTAGACTAGTTGTAGCCCTGATATCACTGGTCCCCACTCCTTGTGGTGTTACTTCAATAATCAAAGATTTTTCTAATACGGGGCTAATGCATTTAGTTTATTCAAGAATTAGTTTAACAAAGCCTCTGTGCAATTGTAAAGTATTGTTTTTCTTTTGTATTTATATTTTAATACTTTTGTGTTTTTGGTTTCTGTGCATTAGGTGAAGCTTGTAGCATAATATATTTATTGTTGCAGTTTGGTGTCATTTTTCTGGGTAAGGTTTAAAAGGTAGTTTTTTGTTTTTTTTTACTCTTGTAGTTAATTAGCCAGCTGTGGTAATTGCTTGGGCTGTGGTAATTGATTAGGTCATTGGGTGTTATATAAAGGTGGTGTAGTTTGAACCTGCCAAGGTCTAACCTGCCTGAATTTCATAGCCTGTATTTCAAAGCATTGGTTTTCAAAGCATATTGGAGTTGTAACTGGAGTT
>WWET01003266.1:92700-104102 GCA_011038615.1 Limnodynastes dumerilii | reverse complement strand
AGAGAGAGGGTGTGTTGTGTTTTATATATATATATATATATATATATATATATATATATATATATATATATATATATACACAGATATATATATACAGATATCTATAAGTACTATATGCTATGATCATAAGCACCCATTGATCTGTTGACAGAGTCCACTGGCTTTGGAATATCATTAAGCTTCCTCCCACCACCTACTGTGGAAGGGTATTTAAACTCATGTGGCTAGATTTACTAAACTGCAGAAAAGGAAAAGTGGAGATGTTGCTCACTGCAACCAATCATATTCTAGCTGCCATTCTCTAGTTATAGGAAAGCAAGAGCTAGAATCTGATTGGCTGCTATCGGCAAAACCTCCATTTGTCCTTTTCCGCAGTTTAGTAAATCTAGCCCCTGGAGTCATTGGATGAAGGGTGGAAAAAATTTGACATGCTTGAGAAGGTCTGAGGTTTCTGGTTTAATAAGTGGTCTTTGCCGGTCTCATTTGTTTAAGTTTAGAGATGAGTTTGTCTAATTTTGCTTCAAAAAGAAAGGGGCCTAATTCAGACTTTATAACAACAGCCAATTTAAGTGTTCATTCTGGACACTGGAAACTGTGTCTGGCTAAATTACTCATTGTAATTCTAATCGTATGTAAGTCTGTGACATCCCTATGCAAGCCGAATATACGCATGGGTGGAGTGAGACATTTAGATTGTACAGTATGAGCTGGATTAGGCACTTGCGTACGACAAGGCATTACGTAAAACCAGAGAGATACGCAAGGAATAAATAAGGCAGGGTTCTGAACATTTAAATCAGCTATGTTATGCATATACGGGGTGGGGGGGGGGGGGATATACGGGGTGGGGGGGGGGGAGGAGTATATTATCCTTAATATTGCGTAACTTAGGTACGCTTGCCTACATAAAATGATTTAAGTCTGGATCAAGCCCAAGGAGTGTAATTTAAATATAGACTGAGTTTGGGTTTTTATCCATAATGCTCTTCTGGTGGCAATTGCAGTCACCATGGAATCTGCAGACAACCTGTCTCGCAGAGGAACTCAATAGTCAATTGCATATCTTGAATGATCTTTAGAGTTTTCTTACACGCACCACCCCAAAGGCTTAGAACTCTGGAGGTGACTGCAGTGGAAATTGCAGGTCTCAAGATTGAATGTTGTTTCTTTAGAATTACTTCCATATTGCGCTACATACAATCCTTGAAGGAATTGGCATCCAGAGGCAGCATTGGTATTTAGATATGCAAGATATTGCTGCATCAACTTCAGGAGGTTCTTCCCATCTGCGCGAATCTTCAACTGCAAAGGAATAAAGCAAGGCATCTTATTAAGTGAAAGGGCTTTCCTGTCTAGATATTTCCACTCTTCTATAATGTTCTTGAAGACCTGGGACACATTTCTTCTTGTGTTCTTTAAATATAAGATGCTGCAACTGCATGTCTTCTTTATCCTCTTGTATATTTAGGGTCTTATCCAGGTTTACAGAATCATCTTGAGGCCACTGATTCAACATTCGATAAGGGAGAACATTCTGGCACATATGCCCCCTCTCTTCAGGATCTGAACCTTCTGACACATCAGAAATAGAAGCCTTAGGCCTCCTAAATGACATTTTGGCCAAGTCATCTTTTGTAACAAATCACTATTTTCATGAGTTGTAGAAACTGTCATTTGTGCAGATGGCTGTTGCTGCTGATTTGCACTGCATGTGTAACAAATGGTACCTGTGATATCTGCCAGCAGGGATCCAAACCAGTGTGTGCATTTTGCCACCTTCTGCTTCGGCATTTTCCCTTAACCGGTTTCAGGCCTACTGATAAATGCTGGTTTAGAAACTAACTAAAAAGACAAGCTAACCAAATACTAATGAAAAGGCTTACCTGGAACTCTTGGGTCATTTTTCCTCAATGAACGTGGTTTGGACAGTATCCACCAAAGAGCTGAATCAATGGTGCGTCACAGCAAGCTGCACTGTAGAGATACCATGATCCTGTTTAAATAGCCTCCTTAGTAGATAGGAAACAGCAAGCCATGGTACGTCCATAGGATATATGAGTCCATAGAGTATAATGTGCTATTCAAACATGGCCGCAAACGGTTTAAAAAAACAAAAATGTCTACATTTTAGTGCTGGAGTTTACAATCTTGAAGAATTTGTCAGGTCCTTTAATAACAATCTATTGGGACACTTAAGCCTGGTACACACTATATCTATTTCGCCTGATTATCTAGTTGAGCCCTGTAAGCACATTGCATTGTTATTTTGGATTTTTAAAATGTCATAATTTACAGATCAACAATATCTCAATGTTGCACCAAATGTAAAGTGTGCATATTGTCCCAACCATCTGTCCAACAATTCTGCATTTACCCTTTGGCCTTTGTAGGCATGCATATAAAAAATTTTCAAGTAGAGGGTTATGGGAGATTTAAAAAAAAAAAAAAAAAAAAAAAAAAGATCTTTTTACAGATCTTGCAGATATATCATGTCAGTGTGTATGCATGAATCCTCCCACTCATCAGGACTTAAAATTGTTGGAAAAAATCTTTTCATATATCGGATTGTCTGAAATTACATGTAGTGTGTACCCAGATTATTGTTTCTTAAATTGACTACCTTGCTGAGAAGCAATATATCAGCCCCAGGACGAAGATGCAGCAGTGAATGGTAAGTATTTATGTAACCTCAACCCTTATCCTAATCCTTACCCGAACCCTCTCCTCCCCGCAGCCTTCCCAAGATTCCCCTCCCCGGAGCCTAATCCTAAAACTTCCTTCCCTACTGCCTAACCCTAAGACTTATCATAGACTCCGCTGTAATACTCACCTGTCTGGACCTACATTATAATAAATATATTATTTATTATAATATACATATAACTATTATTTTTAAATAAAAGTAAACATACTCATATGTGTGGCTATCCCTGAAGAGGTTACCATGGTTTAATGTATATTTTTAATTACCTTGTTCTTCCATTCTTAAATATTTATGTAAATACTTCTGAAGTCAAATAAGAGCATCACAAAGTATATGTATTGTAAACATGGCTTTAGTGAATTATTAACAACATACTCTTGAGAGCAAAGACGTTATTTATTGTATCTATTAAATTAAAAAATGCAATCTATATACAACATTTATACAGCTTCAAATGGCCCAAACACCTTGGTTTGGCAGGCTGGTCTACACATATATGTTCAAAATAGGTCATTCTTATATACATACCACACTAGCATTGATGATGAGAGATGATCACTAAAAAAGATCATAGAGGACCTTAACTGATGTTTACAATTATGCAAAATACAGTGCCTGTTTAACACTACATTTGCTTAAATCACAGTGACAATACGAATCTGCAAAAGTTCTACTGTGTAGTTAACATTTCCCCACAGCTGAAGTAAGATTTAGCTAGGGTCTCTCCTGTGTTCTGTAACAGATCCAGAATTTGTAGGGTCCTCTGGCTCGAGTGGCAGAGATGGCGGTTTGGATAAAGAAGCAGTGGACCCTTTAAAAAAATAAAGAAATGGAAAAAATATATATTTTAATGCAAACTATACAATGCTACCAGCCAACATAATGTTTCTCACCTGTTGGAAGAACTGCAGCCTTACTGTAACCTGCGGCAGAAGACATTGCTCTTCCCAGCGCTTGGTTAGACCCCAGTGGGGTTTGCTCTGTCCCAGGCCCTTTCACAGCAGCTCGCTGTTTGGCTTTTTGGTCTTTCGTCTGTTTGGTCCAAACAAGACTCTCACCAACCTGTAGAGCTGCCCCCAACTTCTGGGCCATGTCTACCATCTGCAGAGATTATAAAACAAAAAACAAAACGTCATAAGATAAGAGCAATACACTTTTACACTTTACTAAAAAAAAGGTGCAAAAATAATGATTTTATATGTTACTGATTAAAAAAAAAAAAAAGTATGTGCTGAAATCCTATGCACAAAGGCTGATATAATGTGTAACGTGTCTTCCTTCTTACCTCAGGGTCAAACTCAGTTGCGGTCTCTCTGAGTGCGCTGACTTTGCGCTCTAACTCCTGGTACTGAGCCAGAGCACCTTTCTTATCTCCCTGGTTATAGAGCAAAATGGCAAAGTTCAAATTTACAAGGGGATCTGTCCTGAGAGGGGACAAATGAAGCATGTTAGTTATGGACTGGAGTACAAATCATACGCAGGCATTATGCTGAAAAAGAGACACATAGATTTAATCATATAAGACCAGATCAAGACTTGCTAAAAGGGGGCATTTTCTGACCGCTAAGTAGTGTATTGCGTGAGTGCTGCATTACCAGGACAGATTTGGATCCAGAGTTCCATCCATTTTCTATGGTGTGGTGGCAATGAGCAGGAAACGATTCTGCTATGTTGAAGGGGGGTAGTAGGTAAACAGCATAGTGAAGGTCCTTTTTACTATCCCAACCTCCACATAATAGATACTTTATTAATGGACAGCGTAGAACTTTTAAGGTATGGTGCATTGGCTAGTAAGTAGCCATCCCTTGCCCAAACAGAAGGCAAGAGCGGCATCGTTGGTCTGAATTTGACGATAGACATGAATTGATTTTGTTCCTCATGAATTACCATTTAGTAAGACAGCATAAACTAATGTAACAACCTCAGTTACTCTGCCCCTACAGACTCTCCAGTTTAGAATAAGTGTCTTCAGAAGTCAGTGTGTTTGGTGGGACTGCAATTACATATTATGGTGAGAATTTCAAACTTAAATGTTCAAGAACAAATGATATGGCCACTCACTGGTCCAGACTGGCTGCCTGCTGGTATGAGCTCTTGGCATTCTCTGAATCATCCAGATATGTTAGTGCCACTTAAAACAAAAGAAACTTGGAGTAAATATGAAAGCAGTTACAGGTTATTTACAAGTGTAGAACAGAGTCTCAGAAAGGCATATGGACAAAACAAATGGAATCTCTCTTACCTGCCAACAGCATGTAAATGGTGGCATTGCCATTGTGCAGGGAGATGGCAGCACTCAGGAAATGGAAGGCTGAGGCATACTGCTGCATGCTGAGGTGAACAAGTCCCAGGTTATAGAGAACTCGCCAATCAAACGGGGAAAGGTAAAGCGCACGCTTCAAACAGCTGATGGCCTGTACATGAGGATTCATAAATATTAAATGGAAATAATGCAAAGTAACACATATGCAGTGCTGGTTACAAATTCATTCTTTATTGTAACCTGTACTATTTCTTTTCCATTTTGTATGGTTGGTTTGCACTCTTAAGACTGGCTCTGTCAATCAATTTAGAGAAAAAGTATTAATGATGATTGGAAAACATCCACTTTTGGTAATGCTGCAAATGTGCCACAGTACCAGGACAGAATTCAGGATTCAGAACTATTGATGGCTCTATATCTGATAGTGGAGCAGGAAGTGGAAGTGTCACTGTCTCTGAGGGATGTGGAAGGGATGCTAATTGCACAGTTAGGGCTGGATTCACATTTTACATGGAAACGATGATCCCACGGCATTGGACGTCTGGATCCAGCACAATGTCAATGTTACATATATGAAAAAAATACATGATTATACATAGAAAAGACTTTCTGAGAAACCAGATCTGTGCTTGCAGCCTGGTGTACATGCATTTGCATAATGCGTTCTGTTATAATTTGCTTGATTAATAAAATTGTGGGGTTTACACTTTAATGCTTAATGAATATTTATCACTAAGGAGGTATAAATGCAATTGTATAGTGCATTATACATCCATAAGTAAATATATGTGGGCCAAAGACTACTTTCAGGAATTTGTGTAAATGTAATTACAAAATATTGAAAATAACATGTTAGTAGGAACTACTAAATAAACATCTCAGCTATACAGTGTTACAGCCCAATCACATCACTTTGCTGATAGATATAGGCACAAACCTTTTCATTCCTTTGTGCCAGCATACCAGCGTAGAAGAACTTACTGATTGAAAGTAATTCACTGTAATTACTTTGGTACAATTTAATGTGTAAGTAACCATCAATATACTATATCAAAAGAAAAAATGGTTTATGTGCTTTGTAGAACAGAGAAGATTTTCATACCCTGCTACAAAGAGGTTCAAGGGAGTATATACTTAAGCAACACTCGATAAGCTGTAAATGTAAGACCTGAAGAAGATTTCTTGGGAGAACTCAACAACCTTGCCTTGAGAATACCTGATTTCTCAGAGACAAGGTTACCATGATTGCTTCATTATTGCTCAATTTTTAAACAAAAAGTCAACAGCGAGGGAATAGCCAATACAAGTTAGCTAGGTATAACAAATCTTTGCTCTCACAGTAAAGCTTAACTAAAATGGCTGCTAAAAAAATAAAGCATTTTAATCCATGCAATCTATTTACAAATTCATCCTCTATAGGTGTTGCAACTGCACTGCGCATTAAGAAATCCATTTTAGGCCTGTAAAATTAATAAATGAAGCCATCCTTACCGCCACATACTTCTTCTTCCCATAAAAACACATGCCGATGTTGTTCCACAGCGGGGAGCTCTCAGGAACACTACCAGCTGCCACTCGATATTTACTGAGAGCCACATCATAATCACCATGGGACTGCATCATGCAACCCGCCGCTAGTATACCCTTTAAAATAAAGTACAGTATCAGTGAGTACAACCGAAAATCAAACAAGGGGAAACTACACTGTATTTTTATTGCTTTTTATTATTCTATGGTATTTTTGGAAAGAATAAATAAACTGCCTCGATTTCTTCAATCAGAATTTTTACAATATACGGTGCACCCCCACTGATCAAAGCACATCTGAGACACATAACGGCTATTGTATCAAGGTAAATAATCTTTTATTGTAATAAAATTATTTTGGTGTAGTATATCGGTTTGTACTGAAAGGACTACCGTTAAACGGGTGTGGGTCCCTGCTTCGAACGGCCCTGTTTAGATAGGGCCGTTCCCTCCCAGCCCAGACCGGGGACTTGCAATGCCATTAAACATATTAATAAGTGTAAGGTTTCAATTAATTTAACGAACAATTCACTTCCCATACATATCCATGTATACCCACAGCAACACAAACACAGGACAGAACAGCACAGGATATTATAGTAACGTAATACATCAATAAATTGTATAAATGTCCTCACCTTATAATTACTGGGTTCATAAGTCAGAGCGTTTCCAAGATATTCAAATGCCTTTTGATACAATCCATTCTGCAGTTAGAAGGCAAACGTTATAAGGTGAACACTTAATAGAGAATATATGTTTGAACCTCAGAGCAGAGATAGGCATTAAAATGAGAAGAATTATACATACAAAAATTATTTAAGTCAGAGAATGTCCAAGAACTGAATAGAATGTATATAAAGAGAAGACTATGCAGTAGCAGCAAAGCTGTAAACTTTGGCACTTCAGGTGTTGAGAAACTACAACTCGCAGCATGCTCAAACAGCCTAGGTAAAGCATGATGGAACTTGTAGTTTCACACACCTGGAATGCTGCAGGTTGCCATGCCTGTTAATCCATATAAAGAAAAATAAATCAATATTAACAAAAAAACATGCATGTGGGTATTGATATAAAACAAAAACAAAGCAAAACACGAGAAAACAACTAAAAAAAAACAAGGAAACAAGCCATATAACATGAATTAGAAAAACAACAAGAAAAAATAAAACACTTGGAGAAAAGCACAGTGATCAGTGTGTGAAGGAATAATCTTGTTTATTACTTGTAAATATAGGAGTCCTAGTGTGGTTAACAGCTCTGTGCTCTCAGGAGAAAATCTGAAAAAGACCAGAAAAGGTTAAAAAGCATCTCACCCAAACACCAATTGAACAGGAAACAAATTGTTCAATTATTACATGACCAATCTTGTATTTGCAACATTAGAAAGAAAAAAATGGCATTTTGAGAGTGTAAATGCATCTTACAAACCCAGATCAAGTATTCTGCACATACACTATAAACACATACTTACTGCAGTGCCTGCAAATAGGTCTGGATGGCACCATCTGTGTCTCCCTCCAATAGCTGAATCTTTCCCAGGGTCACTGAGGTGAGATCCTGTCTGTGCAACTGAAGAGCAAGATTTAGCTGCTCTTTACTCTAACAGAAGGAAGATGGAGAGAGAGGTTATCACGCATACATTATATATATATCATTTTTGCCTCTATAAAGATCCATAGAAATTTAGGACATTTAGAAATTTAGAACAGTAAAAAAAAAAATATTATATATATATATATATATATCACACACACACACACACACACACACACACACACACTTTATTGTAATTGTTATATGATGATGATATAATGGTTCCACAGTGTCTCTGAAGATTCTATTTCATAATTCCAAAAACACATTTGTTTCTTAATGATAATGATTTATGTATTTAAGTTGCCTACCTTGTTCAGATCTTTCAGATAAAGGTAGCAAACGCCTAAATTGTGACATATCTCCTAAAAGAGATAAAACTAAATGAGGATACAATTTTAATAATAAGCAGCAGTGGCATATTAATAAATATACATAATTATTTTGCTTACATGTAATAAACAAGAATTCAGATCGAACCATAAGGCACATGAGTTACAGCAGGAAAAGACCACTTTGAGATTCACTACGGACAGCTAAAAGCAATAAACTGTGTCTACAGTGGACAGGCTGAGCAAACTGTACAGCTGAACAATAGATAAAATTGCCTGGTCTGACAATTCTCAATTTGTGCTAATTAATAGAAAACCACAAGAATTCATTGATTCATCCATTTTTTGTCAGTACTTTATACTGAATTAATGTTGCAGGGTATGTGTTCTTGGCTTATTTAGAGTATTTTTAACACAGTGCTCCCAGTGTAATTCTCTGTTGGATATAAATAAGGTCAGATCATTTTAATTGATAACACCTAACATAAAATACAAGCAAGAATGGGCAAGTTTAGATTAGACTTTGGAACTATTGGGGGTTTAGAACATACCCAATCCTTATTATTGAGTCTTGCTGCCTCAATGTAAACCTCAACTGCTGCTTTATGCTTCCCAAGCAAAAACCTGAAAGAGAAATTTATGTGAAGAGCAAAACACAAGAATACACAAGGTAAAGTGTTGTTTTCCTTTAGTAGAAGAAGCATAAAAAACTAATTTCTTAAATGCAATTAACCAGGAACCTCAAGCTGGGGGTTAATACACAAAGTAACATCAAATACAATACTGAAATCTTTGTTCATGTTTGGTCACACCTTATAAAAACCTCATGTTTAACCTCAAACATCTGTTAGAGGGACTGCAACTCTGGAACTAATGTGCCTCCTGTGTCTGTAAGTATGAATAAAATTATAGCTTTGTCTTAAATGTAAGAGATACACGCTTGTTCTTAGCGTTCAGCACATCCTAGTGACTCAGTTATGCTTCCATGTGAAAAATAAAAAATTTTTGTTTTGTTTTTGTGAGTGGTTAAATGGAGAAAATTTGAGGCATTTTATATTTATACAGCTATAATAAAATATAAAAATCATAGATCATTGTCAGTAATCTTACAGTGATCGAGCAACTTGTTTTAGGTTATCCACACTGGTTGGATTTAAGATTGCACAAGTCTGGAAAAGTTCAAGAGATTCCTGGATTTTCCCTTCCAATCTTAGGAGCAGTGCTTGAAAGAAAAATGTCAAAGTTTTAAGGATTGTTACTTTAATGTGTCAGAATTTAGAAACACAAAACATTACGTTATACAGTAATTGCTATGCACAATGATTTGTGATGTGATTTATAATGTGTCTTCCTACCTTGTACATATACTGCATATTCACACACTCCTTCTGTTGCCTGTAGCTGTTCCTTAATAATAGACTGGAGAAATACAATAGTATCATAATCATTATAGACTTATAAGGTAACACCTATTACCTATAATGTTACAATGTTAAATGCAAATTGAAAAAAAACCAAAAAACTTGTCACAGAGACTTCTAAAACAAAGCATACAGAGCAAAAGTCCCCGTAATTCTGAAGCAAAGGGTATAAATTTATTAGAGTTTATGGTGAGACCATTACACCTCACCTTGCAGGCCTCATAATCTTTACGGACATAGTGAAGGTGAATAAGCCAGTTGCGTCTTTCCAGAATAGGTAACTCTGGCGCTATAAAGAGTAAGAAATACAGTTATTTATCTTATTTTTTAAACACAGTAACATATAATTTATTTAAAAAATCTAGCTTTTTATTGGACTGTGTCTCTTTAAAACCATGTGGGGAACTATAAATAAGCTGCCTATTTCTAGTGTCAGCAGAAGTATGCACATTTTCAACTACTACAGTACTGGATTGACACCCATTTCACCTTGTATTCCTATGGGCTGCAAGTAGAAATTGGCAGAGCACATGACAGTTATAATCTTTCCCCCCATTAATTTGCACTGTCTCAACAAAGTAATACTCCTCTTACAGCAGTATTCAACTAACCGTGTAAATACAGAACTGACTGAGAACGTCTCTTATTCCCGCCAGATATGGTAGCAGTTCATAGTGGAATTATGTGATATATACAAGCTGAACTTAAACAGTTTTTATATTTCTCAAATATTTTATACAAAACACACATAGTGTGCTGACCTAATATACCCCGTTCAGATTACCATGGAAAAGCCGGGGTTTTCATGAAATTGCCGGCTTTCCTGAAAACCCCGGCTGCCCCCCGGGTCACTCCGCCATCAGTAGTTTTAGGGGTGCCTCTTTACAGCCCGCGGCCGGCCAGCTAGCCAGCCGACCAATCGGAACGGAGCTTAAGCCCCCACCTGGTCCACAGATTCACTATGGACCTTTAAACAGTGAACCCGGGTGCTGTGCGCTTTAAACAGTGCCCTGGTTCCTCAGCAAGGATGTGCTGAGCGTGATGATGTCACGGATGTCATGCCCAGCACATAATAAGAATAGAGGACAGAACAGCAAGTCTAAGAGGCGCGGAGCACACAGGAAAGAGATGGAGAAGGAAGACTTAATAAAATAAAGTGAGTAATCGAAAGGTATTAAACAACAGAGAGGGCTGTGAGTGATAGCATGATGTGTGATAGATAGTATAGGCACAGTGTGATAGTATGGGCTCAGTGAGATAATATAGGCACTGTGTGAGAGTATGCGCACTGTGTGATGGTATGCGCACTGTGTGAGAGTATGAGCACAGTGTAAGAGTATGGGCACATTGTGAGAATATGTTCACAGCGTAATAATAGGGGCAGTGGGAAACCATGGGCACAGTGTGAGAATAGGGGCACTGTGTAATAATATAGGCAGTGTGTGAATGATTGTATGGACATAGAATGTATGGGTTGTGTGATGGTCTGGGCTGTGGGATGATAATGGCAGTGTGATAGTGATGGTATGGGCAGTGTATGAATTATTGTATGGACATAG
>WWET01003266.1:75541-89551 GCA_011038615.1 Limnodynastes dumerilii | reverse complement strand
AAAGTAAATGGTACCAAGGTTACGGCGCTGGAGGGGAGTGCAAGTGGGAGATGGAATTTTAAATAGGAATGGAAATAAAACCTCACAATTTAATCAAAATTAAAACTATCTAAAGTAGTCAGTGAAATTCCAAACAATAACTATTAAACAGTCCAAGGTGCAATTGTAGAAATACGCGGGTCCTTTTTCTCTCAATGAAGATGAGCATGTAAATAAAATCAAAAAACATTTATTCAGTTTAACAATTCAATAAAAACATGCAGGATGGAACTCAAAACGTCCTACCAGGGAAAGCTGGACTGATGGTGGCTGCCATAAGATGATGAAAACCCGGGTATTGTGTGCACACGCGGTCTGGCTGACGGGTCCCCTGCAGTGACGTGGAAGTCAGCTGGCCGGTTGACTGACGCGTTTCTGGCTGGACTCAGCCCTTCTTCAAAGTCGACTTTGAGTTTTGAGTTCCATCCTGCATGTTTTTATTGAATTGTTAAACCGAATAAATGTTTTTTGATTTTATTTACATGCTCATCTTCATTGAGAGAAAAAGGACCCGCGTATTTCTACAATTGCACCTTGGACTGTTTAATAGTTATTGTTTGTAATTTCACTGACTACTTTAGATAGTTTTAATTTTGATTAAATTGTGAGGTTTTATTTCCATTCTCATTTAAAATTCCATCTCCCACTGGCACTCCCCTCTTAAGGAGATAGCTCTAGCGCCGTAACCCTGGTACCATTTACTTTTCACTTGTATCTATTTTTGGGAGATTTGAGACATCTCCAGGTACATTAGGTTTGGCTGTCAGGAGTATAGGTGCGCTTATTTTTTCAGATCACTTTCCTTGTTTTTATAATATCCATAGCTCTCTCACTAAGTACTGACCATAACACAAATTGACCGAAACATAGAAAAGGTGTTTTTTATTTTGAAAAGCTATAAAATGAGACCATTACACCTATCGTTGGAATTTCTGTACAATGTGGCTGATCCTGAAGTAGGCATGACGGGAATTACGATGACCGATATCATAATTCCCCAGCATGCGCACAACCTTTTTCGTACTGGCTGGTGTACATAACATATTTACGTATGCCAGTAGGTACAATAAAGGGGCTGTAACCCTAATTTACAATGGGATAGCCATGTAAATTAGGGTTCAGGGCAGGGGAAGCCCCATTACCACTACGTAGCCGCAGACCATCTTTGTGATTTTTAAGTTAGGTATCTGGACACATAAGTGTCCAGATTTTACTACCTTGAGCGAGGAGTGCAGGGCGCGTGTGCCCGTAAGGCGCGTTTAGGTCTGAATCCGGCCCTTGTCATAAACTACCAAGGCATTCTTGCTTCTGGAATAGGTAATCACTGTTATCTTTCATTTTGGAATTCTAATTGACCCCACTTGTGTCCCCCATATATGCACTTTGATCATTATTTCCCCGTTCCAGTATAGGAATAAAAATGACTACACAGGTAGTAGTTATATCTTTTCCCAAAAATTCACAATACAATATTTATTAAGTGCAGTAACACTGTGCCCATTTAGTTCTTAGCAGATGTTTTGCTGGTTTGTTTTTCAGTTTTATTGATAATAAAAAAAAAAGTTATTGCTTTTATTGTGCTCCCATGGACTTCCTGGAGGGAATGCTTTTGCAGTTTTGGGGCTGGATTCAGAGCTGCGTGTCCATGCAAAATTTAGACAGATGCGTAGCGGAATTGCACACTACGCATACGCAAGAAGCGTATTGTAGGTCGTAAAGTAGAATCCGTGTTTAATTGTATGCAAAAAGGGGTGTGTTTGATCATGTTAACGTATTTTTTGGGCGTTTACTAGCGGATTCGCGTGCATCCATATTGACAGTTTGCTCGCACTTACTACTTTTGTTTGCACCAGCTCTGATCATGGTGCAAGTGTTTCTAAACTAGTTTTTTAATTGGAAAATGCCTAAAGGCAGACACGTGACTCGCTTACAAAAAAAGCAATACAGATGCTAAATCACTATTTAATAAAGATACAAATAAACAAAGAAGCAGATAGCTGCAGGAATATCTTATACTGTGAGGATTTTTAACATAGGTGAGGTTTTTTTTTAGTTTGTTTCATGCGCGCACCCTTTTTATAACATTTATAATTATGTTATTTTTCCTAATCATAAAAATTGTCAGATTTCTTTTGTATGTTGTTGGATACTGTAAATTAAAACACAATATTACAAATTAGTGTTTCTAACATTTACATAACACATACAACTACTAAATAGTTAAAAATTTAAATATTAAGGTTTTTTTTACATTTTCAAAAAACATAAATTTTTTGGAAAATATTTTCTTTTAAATAAAAAAAACCCCACCATTGTGCATTTCTGCATCAACCTTTCTTTGAATTAAATGTATGCGCACGACAAAATGTGTCCTTTACGACTCACGCACATTCCACTCAATAAATTAGACGAAAGCATGGTTGGGCTTCGTCAACGCATTGTCAAAAGCAGGATGAATGCAATTCACACATGCATTTTTGTGCAAAAATGCGCAACCTTGAATTGGCCGTGTTTACAATTTTTTGCGTGCATCCGTCTCGCGCCCACATGCAACTCTGAATCCAGTACCTGATCTGTAGTGGTCTTGCAAGTTTGGAAAGGCCTTTGTTCACTTTTTTTGTTTCCTCAATTATCTTTTGTTTAAATAATCTCTTTAACGCATTCAATTTTTTTTTAATAAATATTTTAGTAAAAAAATAAAATAAAACTAAGCCCTCCCCAACTATAACTTTAAAAAAAACGCTGATGTTTGTAGTACAAGCATGCCGTTGTGCCGATATTATTTTTTAAATAGCAGCAGAGGGGGAAAAGGAGTTTATTTATGTGCAATGTTTGTTTTTTTGTTTTACAAATTAACTTTTTTTACCGCTTCGGTGAGCTACTCTTTACGTTTACACCATCCCTGGGAGCGTAAGGCTGTGAAGCAAACACCCCTTTTCTCATTTAAATATCGTGGAACTCCCAGTTCCACAGGCGTAGTGCTGTCGGGATGCGATCACAGATGGATGGATACACTTGCACCCATCTTTCAGTGCGTGTTCCTGATCTGAGCATGTGCAGCGCTCATTTTTGCTGTGCTTCTGTCTGAAATAAAGATTGAAGCGCAGCTCTGAATCCGGGCCTATGTGAGTTCTATGTGGAAAAGTAAAGTACTTTCCCTGCATGTAGAAAATGTTTAATTATAACCCCTCACATTGCAAAATGGTTTAGTCAAGCTGTACACTTGCACCTTGCTTTTGCCCTTACTCCCAAACTCTGATTCAGCCTCCTTGTGTTATGGCAGGGAAAAATCCCCCATAGCCATTTATGATCTCAGTGTAGAATATTTATATTGTTAGGTATTTTGTTTATCATTGTCCATCTGTATTTGCGAAGATGAAAATCAATTAAAAAAATTGCTATAAATCTAGAAAAATCCCTAATTAACACAATGGTTTTCATTTTTAAAATCTTACAAATGTAGTAATGTAAAGTACGTGACATCACTTTTTTAAATAACTGTTTCTCTTGAGAGCATTTACAATGTTTAATTTTTATATGGTATTGATCTGTAACATGTTTCATGTTTAAGTATTGCTTATGTGAACCATTGACGCCTAGTAATGCAAAGAATTGGTGTTACCTGTAGTCCCAAAATACCCAGATGCTTCCTCACACACCAGGTATCAGGATATTTACAACTTGTTTTTATGAAGCATTCAGACATTTTTTTTCTCCTGTTTTATGTAATTCACAAAAATTGTGAACCATTAGAAAGAAAATTATTAGAATCTATCCTTACTAAAGTATGTTTGATGATTTGAAGAACTTTAATACATTCTATATAAGCAAACGATTACAAATATAAAACTCACTAAATGTAATGTATATCTTTACGGAAAAGATGTGATTTTGTGCTTAAACCTACAAGACCTCGAATTAAATCTTAGATTTGAAATATGTTACTATCGGCATGTAGTACTTCTTTAAGGCACTAACCCCAAAAACAATAAAGGATCTTCCATCATGTGCACAGCAGAAAAGTGTTTGAGTTCATTTTCATTGTCTGTATAATGGTGTTCAGAAATATCAAGTATTTTAAGAGGCTTAGTGGCTATAAAAAGTTCCCTTACCTCTGGTGTTCATTTTATGACATCATGGACTTAAGACAAATTTAGGAATATCATTGGACAGCACAAACTTCTACTACTGTTAAATGGAAAACTAACTCTATCCTTTAAATTACAAATTAAAGAAACCAATCCTTCATAAAAGATATATGGGAAACAATCGTTTTAGTCCTTGGTAGGTGCGCATCTAAATACATAAAAATGTATACCTGTCATTTTGGATCATTTTCTAGTTCTTGACACTATTTTCATCAGTGGTATTGTTCAAATTTTGTCTATATAAATAGCAAATCATTGGTGAAAATTTTAAATGAATTGCAGACTGCAATAGAACAGAGGACTGAATTTCTATCGTGCCGTAGGCTCCAAACTTTTGGGAAAGGGCCCTGCAGATTTAGAATATTCTTCCAAGTTCTGAGTCACCATCAAGTGTATTTCTTAATGATTAAGGAGTGTTGCTTATGTAACTTGCCAAATGTTTTCCAGTTCGACACAGATAAGCATTCTTATACCATTATACTCACACTGCATGCTCTATGGCATTTTCTTAGGACTATGTGTAGTGTTACATTAGGTTTGTACAATATATAATGCCAAATGGAGGCCAAACAAAAAGTTCTTGGCTTCCTCAGATCATATAATCATTTTCCTCTTGGTATCAATGTATTCTAAATATTTGCAAGCAAAAAATAAATAAGTATGTCTAGACAGATTTACTATGCAGTCACTTATTCCTTTTTTTTTTTCTTACATTCATTCCCTAGACATTAATCATCATAACAAAGCTTTAGCCTGCAAATGCTCTAACCATGTCTTACATACAGTTGTACATTATTTAAAAAAAAAATCCATTAAAACATTTTACTTCTACCCAAAAGTATTTCAATCAGCAAGTTTACCACTGAAGCCAACAGCATTAGCATTAGGAGCAAACTTTTTCAAATTACTGGGGGTACTTCAGTTATTTTCCCAAAATACTGAAAAATATTATTTCTTCAAACACCCACTGACCTGGCTCCAATGATCAATTACTTAGCCTTTAGAATTTTGATTTTAGAAAAAATACTGTTAAAGTTACAAAAAAAAAAATCGATATGTTAATAATGAGTATTGGAACAACTGCAGAAAAAAAAATGTTGGGGCCACAAGCATGTGTTTCCTGTCTTAAATAGAATACACTAATTGCTTATTCTAAGGGGCAGTCCAAGGTCTAGAAGTAGGTGCACACCAGTATAGCATCTCCCAGGTTATTAATTGCCGCAAAGGCTCAGCTGTTTGACAGGTCTTCTTCTATCATTTTCCTTGAAGTAAAAAGTCTGCAAATGAAAGGTCGAGCTGTGGCAAGTACTGAATTGTTTCCTTTACGTTACGAGTCCCGGTCTTTCAGTTTCAGAACTATTAAAGAGATTTACTAAAAAGGTGAACAGTAAAGACACCTCCACCCGTTGTAGACAGTGAATACTTTATAGCACTTATTAGGTAAGAGTGAACATTTGCTCCTCTCTAAAGGAGGAGCACTTAATTTCATATAAGTAGTTTAAATAAATAAATAAATGTATTAACCTAATAGTATTTCTTAGTACCATTACGCCAGCATTCCACACTTCGTGTCCTCTCTAATCATATGAAACTTTTGAATTGCATATTAGATTATTTTATATTGAGCACTTCCATGTGTTTGTTGTGTTGCCATGATGTAAGAAAATAAAATGTGAAAATGCCAAAAGGTGGTGAAAATTTTTATAGCCACTTTATACACAATACTGTGTTTAACACAGATTTCCACTTCCGTATGAGCAATATTGCATATGCTTCTTATCAATTGTAATTTTAAACTTCACCAACCCCCATTTTATACAGCAGCAACAAAGCATTATGCTTTGCATTGTCAATCCTTTCTTTCATTCGATTCATCACTTCTCATGTTCTGCAGCTGACTGCAGTAACATTAACAATTCATCATTTGGTTTAGCTACCGTACAGTAATTATCAACTCTCTTAATGCTGCCGGCAAAAGGAAAAAATAAAATTTGACAAGATAAACTGCACAAAATGTATGAAAAGTTCAAGCAACACTTCACTTACTTCCAGCAGTCTAGAACATTAAGTAAAATGACTGGATTTATAAGCACACACAAGGCCTCCAGAGGGGATATGCTATTTAAGTAGCCCTGCCAGGTTTACTGTAATGAAAGTAGCTGGCATTCTCTCTTCAATGTTTATCATTGCAACAGGGAAGATCAGTGTAGACTATCGCGCATATATGTTGTGAACCCAGGAAATGGGCTAAAGCACAGGACATATACGCTAAACACTTGGGTCTCATGTATGAGCAGGGCTATGTCACACCTTCTTATCATAAACTGTAATCAATACCATGTCACTAGGCCATCATGCATTGTGCAGATTGGGATTTCAGAGAGAAAATTGATATTTTAAAACACGCTGTGTCCACTCCAAAAGATCTCCAGAATAAACAGCACAGCCAGGACCAATGATCTTCAAGAAAGAATAAATATTTTTTTTTTCTGTTTTGTACTTAAACATGATGCAAACACCGTGCGTCCCACCTTCTCCCTGCTCATGCAGATGCACTATTTACATGTTTGAAAAATACTGCTGTCTTCTGTTCAGTTTAATCTTGTTTTGTTTTTTAAAAGTCATGTACAAAGCTATTTTTTTATTTTGTTTTTCTTCAATTTTTTTTTGTTTTTGTTTTACTTTTCAAAGCTGTTCAGCTCCAACCCAGGATTAGAAAAGGTGCTGGGGATAGTCTGAAGACAATAAGAGTCAACAGTAGATACAGCGTGGATTGGTTCAACAGGAGGGAAGGGGGAAGAAGCGTAAGACGTAAGTAGGAATGGGCGGCCTTCTCTAGGGGAGAGTGGAGGGGGAATCAGCCTGATTATGGCAAGCTAGAGTTAGGAGAAAGCATTTGCAAATAGCTGAGGTGTTGCACACGCTTTAACCCCTTGGTGACCGAAGAAACCAGAAACTCTCTGTCAAACAACATTACATGCATATCAATGCTTTGCCAGTCACTATATGCAAGGGGTTAAATATGCCTACAATACTGTCAAACCATTGCCTCTGCTATCTGCTTTCCTTTTATTATTACAATATAATTTACTTAAACTTTCAGTTAACAAAAAAAAAAAAAAAAGAATAAAAGTAAACCAAAAGGTCTGACTGGAGCGCAAAAAATGAGAAACAATTGGGATGGGTGAGACGGCAAAATGTGCAGGGCCCGGCCTTAGGGCAGAGTTGGATTTAATAAGAATTGAAATCTAATGTCAGGTGGCAACAGAGGTTGATTTGTGGGGACGGCTCAGTCCTCAATATATTCCCACAAGTCCTTCTCATAACCTTCGTGCACGTGAAGAAGCAGAACCCGCCTCCTGCTCTCGCAGTATCTAGGAGAAAGCAAAATACATTGTTCAATTACAACCTCAAGTATTTTTTTAAATAAATGGAAAAAAAAAAAAAGAATACTCAACCTAAAGAATAACAGGAACAATACCTCTTTTTTTCTCTCTCTATATACATACACACGTATAGCTCTAATTAAAGCTTTGAATTCACACAAACCCCCACGTTGCTTTATTTTGAAAGGCAGCTTTAAATGGTAAAACTAGCTTAAGTTCTTGGTTTTTATTATATTACACAAGTAATAATGGCTCTTACCTATACTTGTCTTGTACTTTTTGCTTAATGTCTTGAAGGGAATCCTGTGAAATATCCCTTTCCAGATATCCAGACAGAACCTCTGTCGCATTCTCTAAATCTGCTTGATTATTCTATAAATACACACAAAATATAGGTTACCATTTAGTTTAAGTCTTCATATTTGTGAGCCAAGTTATTGTCTATTTGGTCTGCATTGTAGCTGTTAACATATAAATGAAATCTCTTTTCATGTTTTAAAAATCATAACAACAAATCTCAAGTCACTTGCAAGGTACAGTATTAACTTCCAAAAGAAAGAAACATTTTTATAGGAAAGCACATTAAGGGTAAACTTATAATACAATTGTGAGTGTGAAATGTATAAATTGCTATTATGTAGATCAGTGTTTCTCAATCTCAGTCATTAGGGATCACTTACAGTTCATATTTTCCAGGTCACCTCACAGAAACACAAGTGATATAAAACGTGTCAGTCAATAATGAACATACTTGTGCTCCAGCAAGGAGACGATGATCCCAATATAAAGTGAAAAAGGGATTTCTTTATGACCATGTACTTTATTTCAGTTTGATTTTGCATGATTTTGCAATGTTGAATTAAGCCATCAGAGAAGGGATAGCAAGAGAAAGAGAACAGATGTGGAATTATATGCAGGAGGATCAGTACATGTGTGGTATGATGTGATCTATTAAAACTATTCGTCTCAGTGTCAAAAAACTTACTAGCTAACAAAGTGGTTCAGGATTTGATTGCTTAGTAACTGGCACTCACCAAGAAAAGGTTCAGAAACACTTGATGTAGAATAATATATGTCCTACTGATTTTAAAGAAATAAAATGACAATTTCAATCAAAATCCTTTGTTTCTGAACTTTTTGCATTATTTAATACTTGTATAGGCTAAGCAGAATAATTAAATATAATATTAATATATAATGTATATATTTTTCTGTTTGAGAAATTTGGTATACTTCAGCTGCTGTAGGGCCATATAATAATGGCAGCCTGTCGCTAAATATTACTGTGCTGTATAAAATCTTTAGTCATTAAGAGTAACATTTTACTCTAACTCCTTTTATGCCTGACTTGTGCTATAGAAGATTTGGCTGCTGGTACAATGGATTTAAAGTCTAAGTAAAGAGCAGATTATACTTAAATCTTGCAATGTATTGTTGCTAATGAGTGCTGGCCTGCAATCAAAGAGAAGCAAACTAAACCACAGTGGTACATAAAATATAGCACATTACTAATGAAAATAAAGCTTACCTCAAAGATAATTGACTGGTTGTTCTTCTTGAGGTAGAACGCAAAGACATAAGTGTACATGAGTGTGGATCGGCACTGGCACAGCACATCCACTGCCTTCTTTAGAAACTGCACTTCAATCCATGACATGTTATGCTGCTGCATCTCCTCCATCTTTTGCTTGACTTGGGCATACAGCTTGTGCTCAAATCGCAAACTCTGCATGTGGTTCATGTAGCGGTTGCAGTAGAACAGGTATCTTTGTAAGGCTGCTCTGGATCGCTGCGTCAGTACAAGGCAGAGACAACAAAAGGTAAACTGGTGATCGCTTTTAGTCCAGGTGGATACAGCAATTGTAAAGGGTTTGCACGCCTTCAGAAGTACACTAATTGTAATGCTGCCTTAAAAAAATTTAAAAAAGCAAAAATACTGCTTCTACCTACTTATTAAATCTGTAGCAAACACCCACAACTGCATTATTATGGGGTTACCAAACCAGGATACATGTCTGTGTCACGACTCAAATCATTTATATTTTCCAGTATCCTACAGTTTTCTAGAAGCCAAGATACCAATTTAGTTAAGTTAATAGTAAGCTGCA
Source organism: Limnodynastes dumerilii (assembly GCA_011038615.1). Taxonomy (NCBI): domain Eukaryota; kingdom Metazoa; phylum Chordata; class Amphibia; order Anura; family Limnodynastidae; genus Limnodynastes; species Limnodynastes dumerilii. The sequence goes on along the minus strand of WWET01003266.1, from coordinate 79,870 downwards.
GTTGTATAATAGTGTGTAGTAGGAAGCAGGGCATTTGATGGAAGCAAATGATACAATATGTGAAATCCAGTGACTTACATGATCCCAAGCAGCATGGACTCACTGGAGGAGGGGAGGGGAGCTGTACATATAGCTAATCTGGACTTTAGTAAGCTTTTTGATACTGTGCCACACCGCAGATTGTTAAGCAAGACTGTAAAGCCAGATAATTTGGGACTGGCATCAGAGATAATTGCGTGGATGCAATCTTGGATGCAGGATAGATAACAAAGGGTTGTAGTAATCACATAATCCCTTTTGGGCATAGTAAAGTTACCAGTGCTGTTCCTCAGGCATCTGTTCATGGACCAGTGTTATTTAATATATTTATTAGTGACATTACAAATGATATCAAGGGGGAAATATGCATTTTTGCAGATGAAACAAAGATATGTAACAGGGTAGAAACACCAAAAGGGGTAAAAAAAAATGACTGATGAGTTAGGTAGACTGGAAGAATGGTCAAGAGTGTGGCAACTACAGTTTATTTCCCAAAACTGCAAAATCATATATATGGAATGCAAAAACCCAAAAGTTCAATATATAAATGGCTCTACATTAGAAACGACTCATGAAGAAAGGGATATAGGAGTAACTATTACTTTATTATTTGATTGAACATACGGGTATCCAAGCAATGTAACAAAGCAATGAGAAAGTCAGATTGCTTGGTTGCATAGAGAAAATAATTAGTAGCAGAAAGAGAATTTACAGGTAGAACAGAAAGAGTGGATATGATAGAAGCTTTCAAATATATCAATAGTTTAACCAGGTACAGGAGGATGGCATTTATTAAGGAAAGTAGCATTAGAACACAAGAACATGTATGGAAACTAGTGGGTGGTAAGTTCAGAGGAAATGTGTGGAAAAATGACTTCACAAACAATGGAGTGGATAAGTGGAATAGCCTTTCTTTTGAAGGGGCAAACAGAGTAGAGCGGTTTAATTATTCTTGGGATAAATATAAAGATAAGCTAACATCCATCCAGTCTACTGTGCAGATGGGATGGGCTTTGTGGCTCTTACCTGCTCTCAGTTTATTTCACTTTTGTTCATTATATTTAATATTCACAGGTTTTAATATAAATAAATGTAAAAATAAATGAAAACCTGTATGATTTTTTACTGAACATTAACCATTGAAGGACCAAAGGGTAATACAGAGAAGTTGATTATTTCCTTTTATGTTCTCCAGATATACTGAGAGTATAAAAATCACAAAGGCTTTTTCAAAAATCATAAAAAAACGGATTTAAAAAAAACGCAAAAACGCATCTATGATGGGCAAGAAATTCTACAAGATAGTATATAAGACTCACCTCTTGCGCATCTCGAGCAGCTTTTGCATCATCTTCATTGTAGCGATTACAGTTATACCTAAAAAAAAAAAGGGATCATTATTGACAATCGTAATATTAATGTCAGATATAATAGCTGTGATCACAATAGCACAAAACACTTGCACGTACTTCTAACAGACACAGAAAGAGTGGAAGCAGCGACATCATAACACCTGTGTCACATCTCTTACAATATTTTCCTTTGTAACCAAAGTATTCATAACATTTTAATAATTGCTTTGTGTACACATATATACGGTCTTGAATATGATTTTATTTTCTAAATATATATTGGGACACAAATAGCAATTCTCAGGTTTGAGGTTTGTACTTTGGTGTTTCTATATAAATATAACAAGCACATAAAAGAATATATATAATCACAGTGATTTGTCAGCTATTATTCCTGACACAACATATCAATCAATATTCCTTATTACATATTTATTTAACATATTTCCCCCATTATTAGCAAGATGCAGTTGCTCATAGTAAACATCCAATTATCCCAAAAGTCACAGGGCCCGATTCAATTGCTGGCGACATTTTAAAAAAAAGGTTGCGTCAGAAAAAATACCACGCCTTCGCCAGCAATTGAATGGTAAAAATTTGCATATTCAATTTTTTTTACCGCTGTGCTAAAACAGCAGCCAGCAGAAAAAATTTTAACAGAGAAAAAAAAAAACATTCTCTGAACGTCGCAAATCACCTCCTGCTAGCAGGAAGTACCCGGCGCTAATGACAGGTTATTGGCCAGTGTCTGAAATAATGTTCTCACGATATTTTAGACTGGCTAATAACCTGTCATTAGCGCCGGGCACTTCCTGCTAGCAGGAGGTTATTTGCAAAAAACGGCGTATTTTTAACGCAAAAAAATAATTGAATAGTAAAAAAAAAATATCGTCCGTAATTTTAAAAAAAATAGCGTTAAAAATACGCCGGCGAACGATTTTTAGCTAATTGAATCGGGCCCACAGTCTTATAAAAAAAACCTCAAACTGAATCAAGAATTTATGTTAGAGGTTTAACAAGGACAAACTTAAAAAACTGCTTAATGCCTTTCTTACCAAGCTGAACCATGTGGTTCCCAAGGACCCAGGCACACCCAGCAGAATTCAGCCTTGCAGTTTTGGTTCCTGCACACCATGTGATTGCAGCCTCCATCCTTCTCTATTGTCACATGACATTTTGGACATTCCTAGTCAAATACAAGATGACAGGATGCATAGGGAATAAAACTGTAATACATTACTATTAAATACAATGTGCGTTCAGGTATACTACTGTTTATGTTGGTCCTTTTAGCGCAAGGTAAGATGAGCACAAAAACAAACAGAACTTAAGTATTGTGTCTAGATTTTTTCGAGAAATGTAACAAATTGAGAATCCTACCTTTGTATTAGCTGCAATCCAGTTTGATGTCTCACTGTCATCATCACACTTTTTAATCCATTTTTTTAACCACTGTGGAAAAGATAGATGGATTTACACTCTCATTTCTTTTTTGTGCCTTTTGTTTCCCAAGTTTACCCACAATTTCTCCCTTAAATCTATTATATATGAGGATAATTAAGTTCTAATTGTATACAGCTTAATTTCCATCTTACTGACATAAATATACCCCCCCCCCACACTTACCTTACATTTAACTGGATCGTGCCAATTCTCTCCACAATTGAAGCTATAACATAAAAATATACTATTAGGCTTGCTACCACTACAAGAAAATAACATAAAAATAACATCTTTTACCATAATTCAGAGAAAACAAAATGATTTTTCTTTTCTACAATAGATTATATTACTATGGGATGCTTATATGTAACCTATGTTTATATGAATGTAAAGTAACAGTTATATTATGAATGCTATCCAGTTCAGCAATACATTATATCTATCTTCATGACATATATTTGGCTTGTCTTGCTACTGATATTTGTATGTAATTGCACCTAACAAAGCACATGGTGCGAAAAGGCAAAGTATACATCAAGATCTTTGTAAATCAACATAGTTCTCTTCACAATTTACATCTCTGCAATGCATTATTATTTAACAGTTTTTTAGAAAGTGGGTAAGAGGACCCTGCTCACAAGCATACAATCTACAGGACATAGGGGTTTGAGAGATAAGGGGAAGTACTATATATATCACAACAGATCAGTCAGGTTGTATGGTAAAAGTGCCCATTGCTCCGTATGATACAGTAATACAACAGTGTTACTGGGCTATACAGAGGGTCATTTTAGTTTGGAAAGAGAAAGTGTGCAAGTAGGTTTCAGAGTTTGGCAGACTTGTCAGAAGAGGAGAGTTTAAAGGGAACACTTGAACATTTGGGGGTAGATCCAGACCTAAGTTGCTTTTACGTTCGCTGGCGCATTTACGCTATCGAAAGTACTATGCACACCCCTCGCTCGCACGTACTTGACTACTTATGTTTGCCAAACCCTACCTTAACTGTTCCAAGTGTAAGTACTGACGTACATAAAGGCATAACTCTGCCTATACTGTACGATTTAAATGCCTCCCTCCGCCTACAAAGGTATTTCCGGGAGTCGTATGTAAGACACGCCCTTGCGTTTGTATTTACGCTGAAATTATGTACGATCAGAGTTACGTTGCGTAACATCTGCCGCGCGCCGATTTTACGTCAGCGACTAGCATAAAAATACTAGCGTACGTAGCTCAGGATCTGGCCCTTGGAGAGTAAGAAGGTTATTCCAGAGAAAGGTAGAAGTCCTATAAAAGGGAATCTGTTTCAGTTAGGACTGACATCAGCTACATCCCTGGGGCTAGAAAGAAAAAGTGGAGTTGTTGTTAATAGCAACCAATGAGATTACAGCTCTCACTTTCCTACTAGATACTAGAAAATGTCATCTGGAATCTGATTGGTTGCTATTATGAATAATGTTATTTAACTTTTAACACAAAGAATGATAGTAATCCAGGC
>WWET01003266.1:55764-75513 GCA_011038615.1 Limnodynastes dumerilii | reverse complement strand
AGGAATGAAAACAGTTGACACAATGTCAGATTCACCTGAATGTACTAGATGTGAGCAAACATCATTTTGAAATACTGGACAAAGCTGTAACCGAAAATTTTGTACTATGACCTCAAAAATTTCCCAATTAAAAAGAGATTTTGCAAATTAAGATGATCAGCCACCGACTCATAACTGAAATAGCTAAATCTTGCATAAAATGCTTTCTAAGATGGCTATAGGTAAAAAGGTTATATGTATATAGATATATAACACAGAAACAGATTATGGTGCATATCATTTAACGTATATATATATTGTTTAAACAGTGTCTTTGAGTTGCACCACTGTCTCACCAGAACTGACGGCCACATTTGCAGCGCACAGGTTTGGCGTCTGGATACTGAACCTTTACAACATGATGGCAGTCTGGAGCTGGACACCATTTTAGAAGTCTGTTACACTGCAGAGAGAAACATACATAAAAATGAGACACAGAGGGGAAAATAAAATAACTAGGATTGGAGTAATGCTTACTTGACACAGAATGATGGTCATAAAATAGCTGGTCTGTTCCAGCTGCGTGCACAGTGGCCACCAAAAGCACTTATTAGCAGGTACAAGTTCAGCTTTAGCATTTATATAGCATGTGTGGGTATATATTTAATCATATAGCCATAGCCTACCTTAAGTTTTCAGGCTTGTGTAAACGTAAAATGGAGGTGGATTGTAAGGCTGAAGCTGTAAAGCATTGTCATGCCTATATGTACATTGTAATAACATGTTATTCTTGCGTGTGAGCACAAACTGGTAACTGTCGGATGTCTGAATGCTCTTAATTCAGGACAGGGCAGAATGTGCCCCAATCAGAAAAGACAGATAAGTGCACATGAGCAGAAAACGAAACTAGCTAAAATGCAATCCAAACGCACAGAAATGAGGAGAAAAGCCCAGGTACAATCCAGTCCACTGTTTAAAGTTAAATGGTTTAATGGAAGACAACAGCCTGATAGTTCCCTATAAATACATATTGTAGTGCATTATTATATCCCCTATTCCAAACAGGCCAACCCAATATTTACTTTCATGAAGCAAAGAATGCTGCTCTGAATGTGCTCTTTCACATGTCACACACAAAAAAATGAAAATAATGATTTTACTTATATATTATAAATAACACTGAAATTCAGCAACCATCCAGCACAATTGTTCTTATGCCTTTTATTGGCTGTCACTTGCTCTCTGATACAACAATATCAAATGCCAGAAAAGGAACACCAAAATAAACAAAACCAGAATATAACTTTGCCAGCTGACAAACATATAGAAAAAGCACTACAATAAGCATTTAAATACCTAGTTTGCATGACAAACAAAAAATATACACAAAAAACCATAGCTGGGAAAAGGGCATGTATTTATGCATGATATGAAATATAGAGTATTGTTACAATGATTGTAAAATTGTAAAGTGTTACATAATCTGATAGCACTATATAAAAACCTGTTAAATAAATAAACTGTAAACACTCAATGGAAAGAAAAAAACTTCTTACCTAATAGTGGAACTGTGAAACAGTGAGAAACTGATCAGGAACTTACCTCTACAAAGCTATTAGTTATTAGATGTTGATACTTTAACTTCACTTTGGAATCTGTGATCAAGCGCCTGTTAGAGACAAAAACAAATGGCAGATATTATGTTAAAAAAAAACTAGGTAAGAAATAAATAAATGATGAAATAAAGCAAGTGTAATCTGACAAATGGTACCGACATAAAGGGACTCAGGACTCTAAACGAATTAATTGCATAAATGTAAAATACATATGTTTAGATCCAAGGTACAGTCTTAAACTGAACGCCTAAACTAAAGGTACAAACTGAATCCCTAATTCACTTTTGCCCATGCCTTATGCAAAACATTTCCTGGTGCAGCGTAATGATTGAAATTACTAAACAACAAAAAAAAAAACGAGGTTGTGTTAACTTTCTGAAGATGTAAAAAAAAATAATACTATCCATAAATCTAGTTTTCCTGGTACTGAGGAAATACGGGTCAGCATGGTCTCTCAGTGAGTAGCACTTGTGCCTCAGGTGTGCTGAGGTCATGAGTTCAATTCCTGGACTAGGCCTTATCTGTGTGGAAATTGTATGTTCTTCCCGTGTCTGCGTGGGGTTTCCTCCGGGTGCTCTAGTTTCCTTCCACAAGCAAAAAACATGCTGGTAGGTTAATTGGCTGCTGAATAAATTAACCCTATTGTCTGTGTGTGTATATGTCTGTATGTATGTATGTAGCTCCAATGGGGCAGGGACTGGTGTGAATAAAAAATATTCTCAGTAAAGCGCTACGTAATCTGATAGCGCTATATAAAAACCTGTTAATAAATAAATACACACACACAGTAACAGAAGAACTAGATTTGTGCGTCTACAATTTTAATAATCACCAAGGCCCCAGACTAGTATATCTTTGAATACAAAAAAGGCTGGGGTTATTTCTAAATGGACCATGAGCAGCCATATTATAGACCACTGGATCTGCACTTATTCAGCCCTACAGTCTTTAGAAGCAAATAGGGCAACCAGAAAGCATTGTATGGAGTAGAATAGAACACAGCTCTACTGTAATTGGATAATATTATGACTAGTTTATAGTAATTTTTAAAATCTGAATAGTTTATACTTCACTGTATAAGCAAAAGAAAATAAAGTTAGCTTGTTTGGAAAGAGATTTTTAATCGTTCCCCACAGACATCTATTTTATGTGAAGACACAAGGAACACAGGATTTTAAAGAGAGAAGTAGCTATTATTGAAAACCTATAAAATACAACAGCAATATAGGATTGGGTTGTTTTCATATACTATTGCAAATGTTTTATGAAATCACACAGCTACATTAAATATACACTGTAGAACACTGAATCTTAAAAATAAAACCAAATTATTACTGCTTATTACTACCATTAACCTAACAATTTCTAAGCAATGAAGTCATGATTCTGAACAAAAGTTGCTTTTAAAATTGAGGTAAACATGCATATTTTCCTTTAGCCTGTCTTAAGAGAACAGATAAAGCTGATGCTGGTGCAATGGCGTGATGGATTTTCTAGAAAATGTTTTAATATGCCACAATTTACAAATAAATGTTTTGCTCATCTGTTTATGGTCACAGCTGTATAAATCGGTTTCTGTGCTATTTGTACATGGATCGTTCAGTTTAAAGTTCTTTTTATTGTATGTATTTAGTCTGATATGAAACTTTATTGTGATTTTATTTTGATTTATTTACGGTCTACTGATACATTTTTTGTTACAGGTTTTGTGAAATACTGCTAATTATTTGATATTCTATTTTTATTATTTTGACATATATTTAACCCTCTGCACCAGTTTTTTCCCTTATTATTTATCTTTTTTAATAAGAACTAGCAGACATTGGTGTGACTGTGGCACTCATAAGGTTAATTGGATGGGTTACAGTCCTGTGGTGCTTAGTGCATACTTTAATCAAAATTTTGACAAAAAACATACATTCAAAGAGTCACACCACTTACATTACTGTATTGTCATCAACTAAAATGTCACAGCCATGAGCTGGGCAGGAGATGGTCTAAAAAGAAAAGAAGGGAGGGAGTAAAAAATAAAAAAAAAATTAACATGAGGGATATAATGAAACTGGGACACAACATTTACAAAGATTTCTGGATAGACCTAGCAGATAAACAGAGAAGTGGAAATAAAAGACGAAAATATGATGAAAAACAAAACAGATGTAACAAGAGAAAAGAAGCAATATTAAAGGAACAAAAAAAGGAAGATGTCACACCCAAGACCAAATTGCACAGTTATTACCTGTCCCATTCCTTCTTCTATGATTTTGGTGGTCAAATATTCACTCCAGCACTGCATACAGAACTTGTGACCACACTCAAGGCCTGTGAAATACTGCAGAAGAAAACAGAGGGGGTGATATTTTATAACACACCCAAGACAGCCGACTGAACTGATAATAGTTCAATGTTGTGCACAGCGAGAAAAAGATTTACTGAAGTTTTTTCCCCTGAAACACACATCATAGAAAGTCAATAGACCTGTACAAAGTCCAGACACAGTATGTTGAACAGATAAACTAAAAATTTGATTCTAAGCTACAGAAACTCTAAAATGTTCAAAAAGTGACTATTTTCTAGTCTAGCCCTGTATATTCTGCATTTTAGTATAATACAAATAAAAAAAAGCACCCACAAAAGAAGCAAGTCATTACACAAGCATGGAGGTAGTACATTGTTCTGATTACAAAAACTCACTGAATTTGGATAATTCAAGTAGCAGATCTGACAGGGCATGTCCTGAGCAGAGGAACGTGTGTTCATCTGTCGTGTCCGAGACTTCTTACTAGGGTTAATGACATGACATTCAGAGAACAGCTTCTCCAGGTTGCCATCAAAATACCTAAAAAAGATAAACCAATAAAAATGTTTAAGGTTTGAGTCAAGTTATATTGGAGAAAATAAGACAACTCACAAGTCAGAGTATTCAACTGTGTTTTGTGGCGTGCAATGTCACAAAGACTTCAAAAAACGGAATTTCATACTTGAGGCATCCTATAGGGACACCTTGAGTTTTCTGCACTCAGTAGCTACTATAAAGGTTACTGCACTTAGCAAACACGGTGCTGAATCCGGTCTTAATGACTGACTAAAGATCCCCCTTAATATTTATATATAATGTGATAACACGGGAAGGTAGCTTGCAGTGCCAGCATGGCATGATAACGCAGGAAGCTTAAACCTTTAAAATTATGGTCAATAGTGCAAATGCATTCAAAAAGCACAAGTCATCTTGATGGGGCTTCTCTTAAGGTGGTATTAAGTTTCATATCAAGAGGTGATACTAGAACCGAGAACTTGCAACACACATGGTCTATCCACCCTCTTCACCTGAAGACAATTCATTGAGGCAATAAAGTTGGATAGTTTAATGTACCTACTAAAGAGGGAGAAGCAAGACCATGATCTGTAAGAGATGTAGTATTATTTGCTTTTAAAGGATATAAAGAATATTTCTTTGCTTCCAACAGCTACTGAACGTTTTAAAATTTGACATTAGACCAGAATTATTTTTTGGGATCAAATAATTGTTTTCCATTACATACATGAATGTCTTATGTTAACCCCTGCCACATTTTTTTTTACAGATGTTAAACCTGCAGCTAGAAAAGAGTTGATAAAATTTTTTTTATAAAATGTCATTAGCCGTTCAGCCTGAGCACATATTGGACAATGCAGATGGAAGTAGTAAGTCATCTATGAAGCAAGAGGTTTTAAAATATTTACATTCAGCTGCAGTCAGAGATAGCCCTCTAGATCAGCTGTGTCCTTAACTCACACATAATCATCTTCTCAGGCAGTGTGCAATTACAAGTCGGTGCCAAAGAGTGTAATCTCACAATTTTAGTGTTATCTTACAGTAAACATATAACACAGTTGTAATACCATTAGCTACAATTACTATTCCACTGTATGAATTATTTGATAATCAGATTGTAAGTCTCTTATATTCTGCTTTATTATTTATTTGCATCAAACTCCAAAATCAAATGCTATTTGTTATCTGCTACATCTCTGTAACACTACTGTCACTTTCAACGCAGATGAAAAATCTTCCCAAAATAATAATATATGAATTAATTCCAGCATGTCACACTCTTAACATTACAACTTGATCACCTGGGTTTCAAGGTGGCAATTCAGAAACGTAAAAATTCCGATAGAGATTTCCATACACTGACGAGACCAGCATTTTTTTTTTTTACTATTACTTATATAACATAATTATCACATTAACAATTGTAGAAGCGTGAACTCAGGAGCAAATCAGGCTCAACTCAGTATATATGTTTTTCTGTTCAAATAAAGTACTATTTTAAGATACAATCAGTTTCATTTGTTGTAATTGTTTACTGTATAAAGCTGGGTACACACATATACAACGCTATCATACATAAGATTTTGCAATACATACTGACTCACATGTACACACAGTCTACTATCTATCTGCTGAAACAATTGTAAATCCGTACACACAGTACAGATAACTGCGTTTGCTCCACAGAAGTCTGACAGAAAAGTTGGATAAACAGTCATACATGTAGACACATTACACACAGTTTTCTCAACATTGTACTCTCGGTGAACATGATTTTTAGGACATTCATAAAACCAAAATTAAGAGCATAGAACAAATTTCTATTTATGCTACCTTGTAAACTCTTAAACATAAGGCAGATTGTTTAAAGCATCCACTCGCTTTTACCTAAACATTCTCAGAACATTACTTGAGTTATCACAAAAATAGGACTACAGAAAACAGACTGATCATGGACCAGATTCACAACCCCGAAATGTTTAACTTACCTGCCTATTTTTCCGATTATAGCTACTACGCATGCATAGTAACTATTTTACACTATCTGCGTAGCGTTTCGTTATGTAGATTGCATACATGCAGTCTTTAAATGTTCATTAGGACTAGGACTGTTGTGGAATTGTGTATACCATATATTTACAAGCAATCATGACCTCATTTCATATGCACAAAAGGGGGTTCTTACCTCTCCATTAGCTTCTCTTTGTCCCAGTTGAAATGACTTAAAAGTATTCTAGTAATAGTAGCTGGATTCTGCAGACAGAAAATATATTTGCTGTAATACTTGAGTATATTAAACAGACACCAACATACATTAATATACAGAATAAGTTGTCTATGAGGACTTATACATTGACACCAGAAGTAAAACTTCTGACATCTTAAATTTATTTACTCAAAACATTGGGTTTACACATCTTTAATGCCATCAAAACCATAACAACCTAGAATTATAAAAACAAACTTCCATTTTACTAGAATGGTTCAATATGGCATAGCAGGAAAACACATTTGACTATACATTTACCTATCACATAGTCAAGATATTTTGATAAAAACTGTTTAAGACAAAGCTGAATATGTCAATGATAATATGCCAATAGGTGCTAAAACAGCCCTTGCACAATTTTGAGATCTAGAAAACAGATTGTACTAAGGGGTTATGGGTGTGGGTCCCCGCAAAGAACGGCCCTATTTCGATGGGGCCGTTCTCTCCCAATCAGTTTCGAACTGGCTGGGACATCAATTGCTTATGCCTCCAAGAGGCATAGCAATCGATCCCCGGGAGCACCGAACATGGTGCTCCGAAAGGCGAGTAGCTAAACTAACCCCAACCCTTCTCCTAATTCTAACCCTAACCCTCCCCTTCCCCACAGCCTGACCCTAACCCTCCATTCTCTATAACCTAACCCTAAGAACCCCCTCCCGGCAGCCTGACCCTAACCCTCCATTCTCTATAACCTAACCCTAAGACCCCCCCTCCCGGCAGCCTGACACTAACCCTAGCCCCTTCTATGATCCTAAACCACCCCAAAAATACTTATTCACCTTTCCGTAGCAGTCATCCAGCGGGTCTGTGAAAATGAATGGGCTAGTATGCCGGCACACTCACCCTTTCATAAAAATCTTTTTGCCTGTCTCTATTTCGCAAATTGGGCCATCGGACCAGAGACTGAAACCGAGGGATAATCATCTATCGCGAATCATGTTCATGGCATGTAAAGCTGGTTAATTGTAGAAGGGTTTGCAATCTAATCTCAATGATTTTTATATACATATGTATTTTCACCATTAACATAATGATAATGCACTGGTCTGTCTTCCTGTTTATTGAATGCAGTACTCCTATATGTGTAAATTCAGCCATATACTTGGTCATCATATCACTGACTTACCTTACACACAGTTTCAAATTTATCACACAAAGTGTTTTGTTGTCACGTGTATCAATCTTTTAAAACAATAGTTTTTTTTATTGGGGTGGTTTGTGATTTGGATTTTTTAAAGACATACCACCACTAAACCACTGGCGATGGTCCACCACCAGATCCTATGTCCCGTGTGTGTGCAAGGGTAGGCCTCTTTCCTTGCACACAGGGGACTTCCACGAGCAGGACCCTGCCTTAAAATGTCTGCGCCGTCCCCAAGATAAATTAGAATCACATGTAAAAGCTTAACCAAGACCTTACTGTACAATCTGCATTCCTCCACCCTCTTCATTCCAGCTTACCCATGCTCTGCTATTGGAAAGTGGTCCATTACGATACGCAGATTCACACTGATCCAGTTCAGCAGTGGAAGTGTGTAGCATGCGCACTTCCACAAAAGCAGACATTTTCTGCTCTTTGTAGGTGAAAAACACCCCTTCAGCATAATCAGGAAAGCTTGAAACAGATATTATTTGGGTAACGGTTTGTTATAGGGTAGGTCTGATAGCATAAGTAGGCTGACATATTTATATTGTTACAGGTATTATATTATTCATGTTTGCTTTATGGAAAGTAAGACAAATTAAATGCTAAAACACACTCTAAAGTTGCACTTAAACTAGGTAAAAACATTTGACTAAACTGTTCCTCCCCCGACAGCTGTTTATCACTAGGACTATCAGATTCCACCTGAGTTGTAGCTCACATAACTTTAATCTTGCAATGGGGGTTCTATTTGCGTTGAATAGGTAATGTGATAACCTACTATTATTTATTAGGTGTTATTTAAGACTTAATCTCTCTCTATTAATACCATCAGTAGAAACTTAATAAATATGTACTCACAATACATGCAACATCCACAAAACAACTTTACTCACGTTATTCTTTAAAAATGTATCATGAGTAATATATTTTTATTTTATTTTAACAGAACTAACCTTTACATAGACAGAGAAACTAATCAAAGTGACGCCCAACTGTGGTGTATGACAAAGTGCAAATATGCATGTACATGAATCACCACACACAATATTTCTACTCACTAGATTGTGATAGAGCAAAGTAAATATTACAATGCATTCTATTGGGATTGTAATACAATATCAATCACCTTTGAAACATACTTACAGCAAAAAGAGGTATTTGATTTATATATAAATGCAAATTGCGCCTGTCATTATTATGAACACAAATGCTGCAATTAGCAATTAAACCTTGACTTTTTCTTTTGAATACGTGTACTATCAATTACCATTTGGGTCCATAAAGAGAAAATTAAAGTACAATCATGAATTTTTGTACTCTAATATTATAAATTATGGGCCTAAAACAGCAAGGAGGACATGTCTATTTCTCCAAACACAATGATGGAAAGTTCTGCCATTCCTATAGCATAATGTAAAAAGCATACGATAAACCAATATTGTTTCCTTATTTTTTTCCCTTAACTTTGCCTAAAAACATGAAACATATTTCATAATGTAAACCACTGTCTGCATTTCACATAAAAACTCATTAAAGAAGGGGAGGATGACTGTACCAGTTTACAAAGCAGACATGTTGAAATAGCAACATGACATATATATTATACACACACTTCATACATTGTATTCATAAATCCTAAACCACAAGTTCATCAATTACTGACTGGCCGGTTATATGGGTCAAGATTATACTACTATAATAAACTGACAAGCAGCATTACAAGTTGTGGACATGGGACATGATAACCTTATCTCCACACTAAACAATGAAAAGACAAAAGACATCTGAAATGCAACACTACAGAAAAAGCTACAGAAGTTGGTCCAAGTTCTTTCCTATATAAATTCTGCCACCCAGGTAGCAAGAGTCAATCTAACAACTAATTGCATTAAGTTTTGTGGATCATGGGATCAGATTCAGAGCTTGAAAATAAGAGGAAAGTTACTCCTGGGCTAAATCATGTTGATTTCAGGGGAGTCATATTTCATCTGTTGCAAGCAGTATAAGAGTTGAGAGGTGATGTTTCCTATCCCAAGTCTAAATAACAGTGTGATAGTAAAGCTGGTCAGCATCTGTGTGCAGTACGCAATTCAAAGATATATCCCTGCATGCAAAGTATACAATTAACTTGACCCCCCCTGAAATTAAAATGGTTTTGCCCTCTTATTTTCAATCTCTGAATCTGGTCCATGGCTCCTAAGACTATCTACACACAAATCACAACTTCTTCAGATACAATTACAGGATTCTGTTTATGTCTCACAAACATTTATCGATCGTGTAAACGTACCTTGCACTAGGGGGAAAAGATACCAAATGACTGTAGAAAAATTACTAATTTGTCCTGAATTACAAGTCTCCAAAGTAATTAATGTATATTTAAAGCAGTCACTTGAAACCAAGTGAATCCAATGTAAACATACTCAAAATAAGCATCAAAGTACTGAAGTCATCAGATATAAGAAGCAACAGGTCTAGAAAGTTGCCAGAATATAGTAAAATAATAACTTAAACAAGCTGACTGTGGCTGGCAAAATGTGAATGAGGGTCTTTTATTATGTGACATTGTAGTAGTAGCAAAAGCAGCAAGTGCTAATGACCTGTCATACATGCAGTGTTATATTCTGTTAAAAAAAAAATGTAATATTGTAACCAGTACTATTACTTACAAGCCTAACATTCGTAATCCCAACATTAGTCCCCAAGACTTAAAAATTAACCAGCACTAGCCTTAACCTGTCACTACTGAAGGTACAACACAGGAGGGACCAACAGAATGAGGGCCCAAACATAGCAGTTGGCAAAAAAAAGGATTGTTTCCCGCCTAGTTACAACCAGCCCTAAAACCAATGAGGCCACAACCTGTTCCTAATGATGTGCAGGTAAATAATAGATTAGTTAATCCCATTGGCCATGTAATACAAATACCCAGTTCAATACTTACCCATTCCATTGGCATCCTGAAGTCTTTCAGCATATAACTTCTTAAGATTGGAAAAACAAAACGAAAACAAACAATACAGATGCCAATCCTTTCCTGACTAGCAGTTTTACCCATTACAGACATACTGCAGTGTGCTTTTACAGTAAGTATTCCATTAGTGGTTATTGGTGTTACTTTAGATCAGAGCATACTAATGTTATTAACAGGTCAGGACTGCTGAGAGACAACATTCAAGTCTGGTTAGAAGGTACTGTTGCAATTGCAGCAGTTTATCCCACAGCTCCTTTATCCTTCTGCCTCCACTGACTGAAACTACTGTAAAAGATGTTCCCAGCAGTTTTATTGGGCAGGAGGAACAAGGGCTGTGCTATGGTCATTACTCCTCTTTCATTAGCCAGTAAGGAGGGAGACTAGGTAAGTGAACGGTGGGTGTGTGTGGGTTTATATAGACACGCACGCACACCACACTAGTACCACAAAGTAGTGAATACTTGATAATGCTAACTTCACTGATAAATCATTCTGGTGTGTGGCAATTAACTGATTAACTTTATAGTATAAGTTTCTCTATTTTATATGCAGACAAACACAAAATCTGCTGGTTATGTGGGGAAAGGGGATGCCCAATACCTAATTCTGGGCCCAACTCCCCCAGAGATACCAGGTTTTGTGCCAAGCAACAATACTACTGGTCCACCTTCTATAAAGCCACTAGTCCTGTCTAGTGAAGTCTAGTGCTGGTTAGATTAAAATCCTTTCACCAAGGTTATAAGGGGAAGGGGGAGGAGGAATTTTTGTCAAATTTGAAACATAACCCTTTAATAGATAAAATATTTCATTATTATAAGTTAGCATCCCATATAGATGTCTTGTCCTTCCAGTAATAGTAAGTGTTTCCAAGTCAAAATAAAGGTCAGGTTTTGAGTTAGAATAAAGACCTTGGTGATTTAACCATACTAGACATGTGAACTATTAGTTACTTAAGATTGCACAACACAGAACAGTAAAAAATAAACTTCTGATCTAGAATTTTTAATGCTCTTTGTATTAAACTTTTAATGAATAGTACAAAAGATAGTACTTAAATAAAAGGCTGAACTAATAATGCTATCTTGGCCAATATACAATAATTAGATGTATAAAAGATTATTTAGATGGGATAAAGGATGAGGAAAAATCCTGACAGTGTAATGGGGAGGCAATGAGAGGGCACAGTGATTAGCCACTGCGTCACACTTAAGAAGCTTGTGCTGTGGCCCAAGCATTAACCTGGTTGCTTCGAGAATAAAGCTATATCTTTGTTATCATCTGGACCAGGTTTTTCACACATTATAAAGGATCAAAAGAAACAAGGTCATCTATGCTATTATGATTATCAAAAATTCATAAACAATTAAAGCCAAACTAAAAATCAATTACTGCATAACCAGGATAATGGATCGTTCAAAACAATGCATTTTTTATTTTATCAACAAACTACTCAAAAATAATTAAAGAAAAAAAAAAAAAGAAAAAATAGAAAACCCCGGCTTTTTTTGGCAATCTGAACGCAAACCCCGGGTCTTAGACCCAGCTAAAAAGAAGGGTTTTTGCCGGCTTTTTGCGTTCAGATTAAGCCAAAAAGCCGGCTATTTTCTCTGCTGCTGGCTTCTAAAAAAAAATTTAAAAAAAATAAAAATAAAAAGACGGCGCGTTCAGCTCAGTCTGAACGCACCACTTTGACATTTTCAAAAATCTGCCCACTGCCTAAAAAGCTGGCTTTTTAGGCAGTGGTAATGTGAACGCGGTATTATTTGCAGTTATCAATTAATTTTTGGTACTGTAAACGATGGTAAAAAGTGCAGAACGAGCTTTATTCCAGTCATTGGGCTGGATGCAGACTTAAGTATGTGCTTGAAATTAGTTACTCCTGGGCTAAACCATGTTGATTGCAGGGGAGTATATATCATCTGTCGCAAACAGTATTAGAGTTGAGAGGTGATGTTTCCTATCCCAAGTCTAAATACCAGTGTGATAGTAACCTTTGAAAACACTTTAAGTGCAGAAATTTGGATCCTATTGATCCAGATCTGTGGTGAAAGTCTGTTGTGTGAACACGCACGATTGCAAAATACAGACGCTTTTATTTCTTTTTCATTTGATGTTTTAAAATTTATTTATATTACTATTTTATCATTAAATGACTCATTGGGCTGGATCCAGACCTTGTTAAGTGCATGAACTTAGTTACTCCTGGGCTAAACAATGTTGATTGCAGGGGTGTCATATTTCATCTGTTGCAAACAGTATTAGAGTTGAGAGGTGATGTTTTCTATCCCAAGTCTAAATAACAGTGTGATAGTAAAGCTGGTCAGTATCTGTGTGCAGTAAGCAATTCAAAGATATATCCCTGAATGCAAAGAATACAATTAACTTGACTCCCCCTGCAATCAACATGGTTTAGCCCAGGAGTAACTATTTGCAAGCACTTACTTAAGTCTGGATCCAGCCCATTGTGGTTAATTGAATCGGGCCTATGTTTTTGAACAAGGATCAAACCAGAAGCCAGTATTACCTAAAAAAAAATAAAACAGCTAAAAAAAACAAGCCTGTGATGTTCCTCTGAAAATGGCCAGGCAATGGGCAGTGAGGATGTCCATCTACAAACAATAATAGCCAGCTTTATACGCTTTCTTGACTGCTACTGTTGAGCAGTATATAAACTTAGTCTTATTATAAGTCAATTGGTTGTGTGACGAACAGCTTAACAATACAGCATAATCAAGTTGGATGTAAGAGCACAGCTGATTAATTCTGATTTGCTGAATAACCAATCATTAACTCCACCTATGCAGTCCATGTAAATGTAAAATGTGTTCTCCAAGGGAAGAGCAGATCCAGCAGTGTTGCTGAGTACACTGATGGCCAATATCTAGAGTTTAGCCACCATGGAAACCAAACAAGACTTTGAGAAACACACGCATACACAATATACAACATAACATGAGAATAATGTCACAGGCCTTTTCAATGCATACATTAAAACTTATAAACATTTACTTGCATTCCACATTCAAAATGACTCACTCTAAATTTTTGCCACGTATCTTAACTCTTATTACTATACCTGAACTATACTCATTATTACTATACCTTGGTTGTACAGCTCTACATGCCATGTTGATGAAACATAACACTGAAAATTTAAACATATGTTAATAATAAAAAAATATTTTTTTATGCAACATCAGATACCTGAATGACTTCATTTACTTCACGAATGCATTCTACCATGTGCTGTAGAATCTGCTCAGCAGTGAGGACCTCATAACGGTAATCATCTTCTTCTTCCCCACCAGGGCCTGGGCCAAGGACACCTCCACCTCCCTCTCCACATATCCCTGCTCTTTCAGACCCGCCAAGTCCAGCTTCAACCAGTTCTACTTCTCCTAGTTCCAGTTCATCTTCATGCTCATCAGCCGCACTATCTTCACTGCATTCCTCATCTTCATCAAATTCATAGTTGTAACCTTCGTCCGAGTCCATGATCCCAGTTGTAGGGACAAGATGAACACAACCTCAAACTTGTGGTCTTTTAAGTTATAAGGATTGAAGTTCCTTACAGTTTTGTCAGAGGAGATAGTAAAAAGTAGATAGCGTAAATAACACAACAGAGATGTAATCCAAGACTTGATCCAAAAGCGTCTCACACCATAAACGGTCTCTTATATCGATTAACGTAAATGGGAATTCAGGATCAGTGCATATGACTGGAGCTACACAAACATAATGTTTACAAGGTGTCAGTAAGTCTAAAAGTCCCCTAACAATTTTTATGTCTGTGGGGTAGAGAAAATATGCAAGACTGGATAGATATGTTACATAAAAAGATCTAAAATGCTTCCTACCCTGTGAGAATGTCAGTGAAACTTTCCTTTTTCAATTCCTTAAGTATATGGGACAATCACATACCTTTACTTTCAAAAAAATTGTCAGATCTTGCCTCATAAACAATTCAAATTATTATCATAATAATTAGATTATTTCAAATAAGAAGCATATATAGTGTATTCATTAACTATATATGTAGCATGGTATCAACTTAGTTACCCCAATGTC
This sequence comes from Limnodynastes dumerilii, assembly GCA_011038615.1. Taxonomy (NCBI): domain Eukaryota; kingdom Metazoa; phylum Chordata; class Amphibia; order Anura; family Limnodynastidae; genus Limnodynastes; species Limnodynastes dumerilii. The sequence goes on along the minus strand of WWET01003266.1, from coordinate 60,645 downwards.
AAAGATTTTTATAAGATCACACTGTTACCAAATCTATTATAAACTGTGTACTCATACACACACAGCTCTTTAATTTTGGGTTTCCCCAGAATGCAGCTATTTTTATAAATCAGTCTTTTCACATGTATATTTAGCAATGGGCTTCTAGTCTCAATACCTAAGGTAGTGCCTACATTAAACTGAACACACAAAGTCTCACTATATAACGTGGGAATGAGGCACTACTTTATACATAATGATCTGCCCTGGGAGAGAGCTGATATATGATGATTATGGGGCACTGTCCTTACTGTGGCGTGTAATGAACCCTTATCCAATGTAAGGTGCGTTTGTAGCTCCGTTCCTATACAAGGTGTGTATGGGGCCTTGCTCACCGGACCTCAATATAGACACACACTGGGTCTCCGGTGTGTCCGGGGCAGACAGGCCTCAGGCCCCTCAATCACCGCCCCTTCCCAATGCGCGCACCCGCTCCGGTCAATGCGCGCACCCGGGGCGAAGGGCCTGCTCCTCCTCCGCACTCACAGGCAGCGCCGTTCCAGATGTTCTCACACTCCAATTAACGGACAACCCCCCCTCCCCCGGTTCCGGTCTCCTGGACACACCGTGCAGCTCCCGTCGCCGAGCCAACAAAGGGGCGGTAGCGACACGCACGGGCACGTTAGCGCATCACCACCTGAGCGACGGCATTGGATTTCCGGCGCAGCCGTTCCACCATGTTGAATGTGGAAGCAGATAATGACGCCACCTTGTATGTGGCAGTATTTCGGTCTATGAAAGGAGCCATTTTGGATGTGGCAGTTTTCTGAAAAGCAAATGAAATGTATGTTGTCAGCACTAATTAAAGAAGAACTTTAATGAATTGCTCTTTATTATAGCAATACACAGCTTTATAAGCCGGAGAATTACTGTGACTCTCTTGATGGCAAGTGGAATGCAACTACATAGTTTTGAAATATGAAATATAAAAAAAAATGTGATCTGAAGTTTGGGCAGACCTCAAAATATAGTTGCCAACTGTCTTTGAATATCAGGGAGACTTCTTTAAGAGTGGGTGATCTCTCTGACTCTTTAAAGTATTTGGCTATCTCTCTGGTGCTGATTCAATTACAGAAGTTATTGTAGTATTATGACAGAATTTAGAAATTGCTATTTTCCTATATTGAGGCCAAGATGTAATGAAATACTGGCGGTTATCTATTACTTTAAAAATGGAGTCAGAAACTAAAAATGCAATTTTTTTTTTCATGAACGTTTTATTGCATTTTCTTTGTTTTTCTTATTTGTATAAACAATACAGCTTATGCATACAGTTCTTCTGGTACTAAGTATATAAGGATACCAGATGTTATAATACAATTCGTGAAAAGGAGATAAACATGTACAATAGAATAGAGATTTACAAACTGATGACCAATTAATCTCCAAGTAACTAAATATGCGACTATAAGTTATAGCCTTACTCTAGTTGTTCTATAGGCGGAAATATCCTATACGGGAGTAAGAAGCTGCAAGCAAATTAGTAATAACATAGACAATTTGCTAATTATAAAATAAATAAAATTAAACAATTAAAATAAAACAAATAAGGAAAACCTCGCCCCGCCAACTCCCACCCCTCAACCAACCATGATGCAGCCCCAGCATTCAAACTCCCAAATTCTTGAAAAGTGACCACTTTGGGAGAGTTACTCAATATAGCAGCCCCATTTTCTATAAAAACGAGACTCCCCTAATTCTATGTCGGGAAGCGCTGCCCTTCTATCCATGTAAATAAGATCTAACAGTATATTCCTGACTGTATGTAAAAAGGGTGGTGTGGATTTCACCCAATTTTGTAATATCACTCTCTTCGCCGCGGTCACTATTACTGACAATAGAGGAATATTCTCTTTAACTCTAGGAAAATCCGTCCATTCTGCAAACTGCGCCCAAAGTAAAGCAAAACAACTTCTGGGTAAATGTAAGCCTAACATGGAATTTATAAGGGCAAATACCTTATCCCAATATTTTCTTGCTTTTCTACACTCCCAAAGATCCTGAAAAAATGTTGCATTATTCATGTGACACTTCGGACACTGACCAGATTCCCCCTCTACCATGTGCTTCCTTTGAGCCTGAGATATGTACACACGATGGAATGTCTTAAGATGTATTTTTTGCAACTGAGTGCAGCTCAGGGCCTTCATAGTACTGTCGTAATATTTCAAAGGCTCGTCTGGGAGCACCAAATCAGAGATATCTTTTGCCCATGCTGCCAAAGGTTGAACCCAATGTTTGTCACACTTAGCAGGGAGTACCAAGTCATAAACATATCGGACCCTAAATATATGTGTGTGAAGATAGGTAAGTAATTTATCCAATTGACCTGACGTGGAGGTTAAATGTGTCATAGTACTTTGGGAATAATGCCTCAGTTGCAGATTCATAAAAAACTGTCAATCTAAGATTCCAAATTTTTCCTTAAGCCTATCAAAGCTATATAGCTGTCCCCCAGGGTCGAAGATGTCACAGATTGCTCTAATACCTTTATCTCTCCAATTCAGGTATTCCACGTTTTCAAGACTGGGCGTAAAATTTAAATTGCCCCATATGGAATTATATCTAGTAATAGTGTGGTCCTCTTTCATGGTACTATGTGCCCTCACCCAGATTTTGTATGTATCTTTAAACAAGATATTATCCTTCAACTGCTCAGGGATAAGTGAAGCAAGGCCCCAAGGGAATATGGAAAGACCAGTGATTGTTCCAATGCTAAATTGGTAAAGACACTTCTGTTAAACAGCCAGTCTGTTATGTAGCGGAAATGGGCTCCCACTATGAAGGATTTTATATCTGGAAACCGTATACCACACTCTTGCCTAGTCAGTTGCAGTCTCACCCTATTCATTCTTGGCTTTTTATTAGCCCCTAAAAACCTGGAAAATTGTCTCATGCAGCAAGTCACGTCATGATCAGACAATAAAAATTGGTAACATTTGTATGACACAGGCAGGGTCATCCAGTGTTGGACTAGATGGGTGATAGTCTTAAGTACTGCAGAGTAATTTGCCCTATAGAGACTGTTAATTGATGATGTAATCTGCACTCCAAGGTACTTAAACTGAGGCCCTGTTACCTTAAAATGTCGAGAAACAAAAGATGAAGAATCATGGCCCTTGGTGTCAGCGAGGATCATGGCTTCCGATTTAGAGACGTTTACCCTAAATCCCGCAAATAAGCTAAACTGTGAAATGAGATGTAATATAGCCGGAATAGACTGAAATGGATCCGAGACAAACAACAACATGTCGTCGGCGAACATGGCCAATTTGAGTTCAGCATGGTTAACCTCAATACCCCGATACTCTGGAAGGTTACGCAAAGCCACCGCCAGTAGCTCCAAGGCCAGCGCGAACAGCAAGGGGGACAAATGGCACCCCTGCCAGGTTCCCCGCTGTATAAAGAAATTATTTGAGATTAGCCCATTGCCCGCGACCTGTATATAGGGATTAGTATAGATTGAGCAAATAAAGGAGATGAATTCCTGTTGAAAGCCAAATTTAAACAATGAGTGTCGCAAATGATCCCAAGTGACAAGGTCGAAGGCCTTTTCTGCACCTAATGACAGGACCATTTGGGGGGGGGGCAATTTTCACACTTTTCTGCCTGCTTGATTATAGTCAGCACCTTTTGAATATTAGTTACAGAGTGCCAACCCCAAATGAATCCTGTCTGGTTATCATGAATCACTGAAGGTAGAATAACTTTAAGCCAGGCTTTGGCAGTACCTTGATCACTGCTGCATTAAAATACGGTGGTATAGTATTTTCATTAAGCATGTGATTGAAAGTATCCTGCAGTAACTCTCCTATCTCAGGGGCCAGAATTCTGTAAAATTCTCCTCCCAGACCATCCAGGCCCGGTGCCTTTGAGGCTTTCAACAACTTAATAATTGACTGTACCTCCTGCAAGGAGATTGGGGCTATTAGAGATTGAGCTTGCGCATCGGATATTTGCGGTAATAGTGTATCTTTCCAGAAATTATCTTTAACAGCTTGATCAATGTGATCTTGACTATATAATAGGTCATAGAAGCTTCGCATTATTTCCAGAATCTCTGGGATACCATGCTGATGTATCCCTTGATTATCCCTTAGTTTGGCTATATATGTGGGCCTACGGTCCCCTTGTAATAGATTCGAAAGTAGCCCACCCATCTTATTCCCCCACTTATAAAATCTATATCAATGCTGCATATTAGACCTGTCTGCCATTTTCCCCAGTACTCCTTCAAAATGGATTTTCTTTTCATTATAATTATGCAGGTGAGACGAAGTAGGCCGCGAGATATAAGTATGGAATGCCTCAGTAATTTCAGTCTTGGCTTTATTTAATTCTACTACTGTGTCCTTAAGGTATTGTGAGACAAAAGAAATAATATTACCTCTGGCTACTGCTTTGTACGTTTGCCACAGAAGTTGTGGGTAGTCAGCATATTCCATATTGGAGCATTTAAAAGTTGCCCAAGAGGCCTTCAGCATATTTCGGAATCTTACAGAATGTCACACATTGCGGCAAACGCCGCCGGATTTACCCGCGGCCACGCTCCTCTGACTCCATCGGCGTGCTGCGGTCCTGTCTGGCGGGAGCTCCGGCTCATGGGCGCCGCCATGACAGTCCATGGCACATGACTGCCAAGCACCAATCGGGCCTCAGCAGCCACAGCCATGTGACACACATGGCCAATCAGCCCTTAGAGAGGGCTATTTAAACCCAGCCAGAGCTCTCTTCTGTGCCAGATCTACTTTGTCACAGAAGGAGCCTGGTTTCTCATTTCTGCCTGCATCCAGCCTGCAATCCAGCCTGTTACCAAGCCTGCATTCCAGCCTGCAATCCAGT
>WWET01003266.1:4494-16593 GCA_011038615.1 Limnodynastes dumerilii | reverse complement strand
TATAATAAATAAGTATAATAAAATAAAATAAATAAAGATAAATAAATATAATAAAATAATAAATTTACACTCCCCACTGTCAGTAGGAAATATGGACACTTACGTGTCTAGATTCCTACCTTAAGTTTGACGATCACATATGCGGCCTTACGGCTGCATATCTGGTCGTAATGGGCCATCCCCCACCCCGTCCCCTCAGAGATACAACGATCGTAAATGAGGGGACAGCATCTCTCCTGTAACCCATGGCGTACATAACAAACGTTACATACGCCAACCCATACGATGTCGTAAGAAGGTTGTGCGCATGCATACAACCATCTAAACTGTGAAATTACATACGTGCTGTACAGAATTTCACATTCGTACGGACCTGAAGATCTGGGCCAAAGACTTTATTTCCTTGATGTCTAAGATCCTTTATTCAAACCAAAGTGCAGCAGGCAGTACACTATATTCATGCAGAAATTGCCTCACTTGATACCCATACTGGCCAAGTGCAATGCAGGGTTGAATAGATAGCGGCCTATCAGACACTGGAGAGGAGATTTCTCAAATCCACAATGAATTGACAGCTATTTATGATAAGCAAAAAGATTTTGATACCCAAGTTAGGAGAAATAATCTGCATATCAATGGGATACCTGAATCTAATGAACACCTTCACCTGCTGCCCTATCCTAGTGTCTGTTCACCCAGCTAGCTCCAGAACTCCCCAATGGAGTCCCCAACTTATGATGGATAGAGCCCCCAGGAAGCTGAGAGCGAAGCCATCTGATACAGCTCCTCTGCAAGATGTTATTCTTCGTCTCCATTTCTACAGTGCAAAAGAAACCATCACGCAAGAAGCAAGAAAGATACCAGCACTCACATTTGAGGGTTCAATCCTTCAGATATTTCAAGATCTCTCTCCCACCACCTTGTCCAGACACAGAGAGCTCTGTGCAGTCACCCAAATACTAAGAGAAAACAATGTGCACTTTAAATGGGGCTTCCCCTCCGTCTGCTAGTGTGGTACCAAAAACAAAGAGCTTTGAGATCTCGTCCAACTGAACCCTGACAAATGTGTACCTCCTATTCCTGAAACAGTTTGCAAGCTGGTGTAACTGCCTGAGCATCCTCTTCGCTATTAATATATGATGAAGCCCCTCCCATCTGGCAATGTTCTGGCCTGGGTGAGCCAATCACACACTTTAAGGAGACTTTGGCTCAATGCTGGTTCTTGCACCATTTTTGTTGCTTCCCTCTCCCTACTACCAGTGCATCTAGCTAGTTGGTCCCTGACTACTGGCTTGTCCTCTTTCTCTCCCTGTAGGTCATCACCAGCCCTTCCTATTCCTACCTTCCCTGGTGGTTGCCCTCTAGTTGGCCCTTCTCTGCAGACTTTTTCACCTTTTCACTCATCATGACACTAAGCGTAACAACTCTCAATGTGAAAGGGCTTAATTCCCCTCATAAACAATCAAAATAGTTATTATCCTTATAGTCACTGGGGAAAACATTACAAGAAATGCTCTATACCCAGAACTGGTTTCGAGGATAATCACAAATAGATTCCACTCCTGCAATGTGATGGTCAAGAAGTGGGTAGCTGCCATCCTTATTGTCCACCACATCACCTTTGAGCTTTCTGAAATGCATAGCAATAAGGGCCAGATTTACTAAACTGCAGGTATGGAAAAGTTGAGATGTTGTCCATAGCATCCAATCGGATTCTAGCTCTTACTTTCCTATTACATACTAGAGAATGTCAGCTAGAATCTGATTGGTTCCTATGGACAACAACTCCAGTTTTACAAACACGCACCTTAGTAATTCTGGCCCCAAGTGACCTATCATCATGAATCTATTTGGGCTCAATTTCAGAATTATTATTCTGAATTGTATAACCTCTCAACTCCAGTAGGCAATGCTGCTGTAGAGAAACAGCCATCCCTTATTAAAAAGAGTATTTAGTAAAGGCAAATTTGCACACTTATTTGATACCACCTCACCTCCACAGACCTATCTTCGGACATTACGAAGGATTAGATTGAACAGGCCAATATATGCCTGTATCTTATTTATTCCTATTTTTCAAGTAGACTCTTGGTCAGAAATGGTACTGGAGGCCAGAATTGTGGTTATTCACAAGGAGGGTAAAGACACTCTAGTCTGCTCCAGCTATTGCCCCATACCCTTACTGAATGATGCCAAATTGTCTTCTGTCCTCCCTTCTCTAATACATTATGATCAGGTAGATTTTATACCTGCTAGGCAGGCCAGAGATAACACAAGAAGAACTATTGGCCGATCCATATTGCAAATGCCAGAAAATAACCATAGTCCTCTCCTTGGATGCTGAATAGGCCTTCAATAGAATTTCAAGCCTTTTTCTGTCGCAGTTCTTGCAGAACTTTTCTCTATTTGCTAACTCCAGTAACTAACTTCAAGGTACATGTTACTTATGTATATATACTGCAATTTGCTCTTTTTGTTTTTATGTTTCTGCCACAATAAAATCAAATAAAACAAACAAACAAACAAACAGTATTTGTTAAGGTTGACAACCTTGAGAATTGCCACCTGTGCAATAATTTGCAGTTCATATGGATTGTAAAAGAGGCCTGGAATTTCCTATTTACTGAGTTTTTAGAAGACAATTCACTGGGACCTTTGGAAATTTGAGATGAGATTGGCCCATTACAAATTAAAATATTGGGTTCGGAGAGATAGTGGGCCATATTCAGACCTCCAGCTGCATTGCATATGCGGCCGGAGTTTACCGATTTGAACTACTGCGCATGCGCAGTAATTTTGTTGCGTCATCTACGTTACTTTTTGCAACGTAGATTGAGTATACGCGGTCTGGTCATTAATGGTAATAGGATCTTGGTCTTTCAAGACTTTTCCTTGCTTGTTTCTCAAAAGAAGAGGAAGTTTTCAGAAGTATGTACAACGATCCAAAGCAAAGATTTGCACTATTTAAGCCAATCATACTGAGAGTCAGGGGCGCCATCAAGGGGGGCCCGCAGCTGATAAGGGCCCGCTATCATTTCAGGGCCAACCAGATGGTAGCATAGGTCTGTAGGGACCCTCCCACGTGACATCACCAATGACATTACATGGGGTGGGGCCTGATTGGTGTGTCCTGGGCTTAAGGAATTCCAAAGGTGGCCCTGCCGAGAGTTGATAATGGCCTGACCTATAAAAGCCAAGTCCCACTTTACATCTCGCCAAATGGCTGAGGACATAATTAATAAAATATCTTGGGGGTTAAATGACCAGTGCAATAATATGTAAGCAAGAACAAAAAGCTTGAAAATATATGTATATGGGTTGTGGGTATGTGACTACATGATCTGCAAAGTGGTACTTGATATGATTCCATAGTGGGTAACTGGTATTCCCCCAAAAAAGGTTGAGAACCGCTGCGTTAGACAACTGAATTACTCTTGGCAGACACTCTGCAATTCTTTCTCTCTTTCTGTTTTTGATTACTGATTTTCCGTTATTCTGTTGTTGAGTTAGACACGCATTACTTTAGTGATGAAACCTGCGTTTTCACATGAACATTGTTCTTTGTGCATGTATTGCAAATTATTATATATGTTTTTTCATGTTTTCTAAACCCAGGGGGAATTCTGTTAAAAAAAACAATAGCCGTAAACCCATACTGTTACAGAAGCATAGAACAGCAAGCTCAACTGTGCCCTTGCCTTGCACCGAAGAGACACGCCTTGATGAATGTTGTAGGATGTGTGCACATAATATTTCCTTTCTCCCTGTCCATTTAAGTGTATTCTCCCGGAATGTTGGTGAGTTGAGGAGGTCTTTTGGACTCCTTCAAATGCAGTCATGAGGGGTCACATTGCTGGGTATAGGAGGGCAAAGCTGAAACGGAAAAAGGAAGAAACATGTTTAGCTTTACAGTAATCTATGCTTAATGCATATGGCGCCTACATGGACTCTCCCACGGACAGAACCTTACAGCATATAAAATAGCTAGGAGGACTTTCGGTGGGTGGCGCGTCTAGAACGGCCAAGTTTTAACACAGCTCCGTCCCGCTATCCCCAAACCCTTGTTTTATACCCCAACATTATTGGGTGCAACAGGAAATTTTCTATCCTGCCAGGGTCTGGAACGTCTGGAATGCATTCTTACCTGGTTTGGAGCGGTTGGAGTGGCGGGAGCAACTTTGAACTCCGGGAGTCCGATCCGAGTGAGGATCTGTGAGCACATTCATCCTAGCTACTACTCCGGAGGATCGGCTCAAACTATACTGTGGGTACGGAGCCTCAAGCCCTGGGTCTTAGTGGGAAGAGCTTGTAACGGAGTCTGGTAGCGGCGGGGAACGCCATCTTCAAGGTAAAGACGGACTCTATATGGGCCCAAGTTAGGTTATTTATTGGTGGCTGACAGCTGCCCCTAGAAGTGTTGCCACACACCGAGGTGTGAAGAATTTGCCAAAGAGACGGTCAGGGAAGGCGTGCATCTGAAACTGACAGTGGAGAGGCCCGCCATCTTAGACTCCCACGTGTGGTGAGGTTAACGCGCTGAGTGAGCCTGTGTCGAGGTGAGGATAGAGGGCTTTCAGAGATCCGACTACCATATAAGTGGGGCAAAAGGAAGATTGTGGACATTAAAGATTCGGGTTCCTGAACGATTCAAGGGGAATACTGTGGCGGGAAACTCATACAAAAGGGCGCGAACGCCATTTTGGTCACACAAACTGAATCTACAGAGGCCCAATTGTGACCTATTGCCCAGTGAAAAGTCAGTTACCCCTCAAAGTGGGCCTCCGCTCCGGAGGGGGGGAAGTGAGCTCATAGACTGTACAGTAGGTTGGATGAAATCAGTGGAGTCCATGTTCTGGTCACCAAAAGCTGGCAGGACCCTTATCTGATCAACGGCATAATACCTGGTTTGCTACTGCCCCGTGTCGTTGAGATTGCGGATTTCCCTTCATCAAATATATCCATATTTACAGTAATGTGCGCTATTGTATGGGCCTTCTCATCCCTATAAGTATCTTAGAACTCACATCCTGAACAGATACCAGAGACGTGCAGGTGGCCTTACAACAACCCCTCATTACGTATTGTGATCTACACTTATTGGTGCCATTGTAAGAAAGTTGCCAATTGCTGTTTCTGATTGATTAGGAATCTGGTTTTGATATTGCTTCATCGAGTTCTCAGAAGAAATATCTGCTGGACTATCTCAGCCATATTGACGGACATCTTCTGATCATACTGCCTTTATACGGGTTGGTGCTGAGGGGGAAGGATTGCTGTGACAACATTCTATAATAGGACCATCATCTGCCAGCTGGCCGACTTTTCTGGGGAAATGTGGGATTTGTATTGTTGTGTGTTTCTTAGGGTGTAATGTGAGTTACTGTAATTCCTGGTTAAGCTGTTTTGATATAGTGGTAAAGCTAGGGATTGTCTACTTAGTGCTGCATAGTGATAAGTGTACTTTTACTGATTATTGTACATTCTTTCAGAGAATACCTGTTAGGATTACTACTCATATGATAATAGAATTCAGTGCGGTTACCTGATTAAACATAATGCATTGAGTTCAGGAGGTTATGAGGTTGGGACTAATGCTTCGATATCTTACATTCTAGCTATATCTGAATGGGGTTATTCAAATCATTCCATACTGGTTGGCCTAGTGTCTGGGGAAGGTAATTTATATATACACAGAAAGAAAAAAAAATTATACATTTATTATAATCCCTTCGGCATAAGTTATTGCTAATACGCTTGCAACAGTCTAGAATCCCTGCCCATAGGGCATGGACAAATTTCTGGAAACCATGCCGCCAAAACTTTCAAGGTCTGCGATTTGCTCTGCTTTACCCAGCAAAGCTCAGGGTAATTCACAATGGTCAGCCCCACTATTTTACGACTCCTGAAGAAGCAAAGGCGTTCCTGCAACTGCAACCACCTTCTCCTGCTAGAATGCAGCCTGATCAAAATCCTTAGCAAATCTCAGGATTTTCCATAGCGTGTTCTCCGATACTTGCGTGCTAGGATAATTTGGTCTATTTTTCTCAATTTCCTAACCCTAATGGGGAATAGTTTATACCCCACTCTTTTATTATATCTCTAATTAGAACTTTCAGCTTAATAAAATGTTAAGATTAGATAGTTGTTTAGGTTGTTATGTTGTTATCTGGGTGTATTCCTCGCTAAAACGGGAAAATACACCCATGAGAAATTTGGTTTTGGTAAATAGAGAAAAAAAGTGTTTTTCATGTCACATGTTACTGCCGCTCATGTCTCGCCTGAACAGTAGAGTAATTAATATTGTCTGTCACCAGTCTCACAAGTGTATTTTCTTATCCCTGTCTTTCAAGCTCATTTATGGAGACCTCGGTTATACTTCGCAGCTCACCCCACAGCAGGCCGTTCAAGGGAATGAGGTAGGATGACCATGTCAGCACATATCACAATAAATCCCACTACATACACTAAGTCTGGGTTCAGGGTGGTCTCCTGGAACGTGGGGGGCTTAAATACTCCTGTAAAGCGGAAAAAGGTGGTAACTCATCTTAAGAGATTGTGTGCGGATGTGGCTTTTCTGCAGAAGACGCACTGGGTGGAGAGGGACAATCCTACTCTTAGGGCTTCGTGGATCAGGAGATGCCTGTCTGCCTCATACCAAACTAAATCCAGAGGAGTTGCTATCTTGATTAATTCCAATTTACAGTTCTCCCTGGGGGACGTGATGTGTGACTCAGAGGGGCGTTTTATCGTAGTGTATGCGACCATAAGTCATAAAAAATTCACTTTGGTGAATGTATATGCGCCAAATACTGGGGGTAGGGAATTCTTCGCGGATATACAGAACATACTACTCCAACGTTTGAATGCGTCTCTATTTTATAGGCGGCGACTTTAACTCAGTGATTGATCCCGCAATAGATAAGTCCCCCCCTATAGCCCCATACTTATTCCCTAGCTGAAGAGATAGTGGCTACCTTCTGCTGAACAAAAACTTGCCTCTGTATAAAAATCTAAGCGCTAGAAGCTGATGAGGCTCTCTGCCTCCAAGCCTCAGTGACACGTGGTAAAGAAAATAAATAAAAATATCAGCCAGCGCTATATAAACAATGTAAGTTATAAACACATCAATTACTAAAATAAAACTATTTTAATAGTACAATTATTACACAAAACTAAAAATAGATAATAGTAATATTTCAATGTTGCTTAATAGCTTGCCAAATGAGTCACTTAACGAATTCTATGGGATTAAAGGTTAAATAGACATGTAACACCTTTTATATAAAAAGTCTCAAATAAAGAGACAATACAATTAATAATAAAACAGTGCACTGTTTAAAGCGACCCTTAATGATAGAAAGTGAAAAAGGCAAATCCTCAGATCGAACGAAAAAAAGATCAAGGTGGACCATAAAGTTCCTAGTGTCCTGTGCAATATTGCATATGATGTTTTGGCCCAGATCCTGAACAACGTGTGCGTGCGTTTTTTCGTCCGTGCACAAGCGTAAGTGCATAATTTGATTGTTCTGCGCATGCGTATGTAGCGTAATTTCGCTAAAAAATACGCACGCGTGATTCACATGTACGTTTTAGCGTGTACGTCAGATCCATAATTACGTAGCTGTGATAATACGCTTGCGTAAAGGAGGGGGCATGTCAAACGTAAAAAAAGGGTGTTTCTAAATATGCTAATAAGCAAAGAGGGCGTCAGTACGTATTTACATGCGATCCATTTTTCCGTTCATACAAACGTAACAGAATTTACGTTTATAAAAGTTAAGGTAGGGTTTCAGTGGCGTAGCAATAAGAAGTTTGTGAAATTTCGTGCCGTCGCGTAAATTCGTTTAGCAGAGTAAATACTTATTAGGCAATCATGCACCTGCAGCTACACATGTGAACCATGGACTTAATTGTGCAACATATATAAATTTAATCCCTGCTAGTTGTTTACTTGGGTGCATTGCTGTTGTTTGCGTGTGCAAAAGTGTGTGAATTTCTGAGTAAGTATACATTATGCTAATAAAAGCTTTTATTGTGTTTTACAATTTATGATGCAATAGTATATATTTTTTTTTTTTTGGGGGGGTGGGCACCATCATTATCTTGTCTCCGGGCGACTGGCAAGAACTTACGCCACTGGTGGGATTTGTATTGTTGTGTGTTTCTTAGGGTGTAATGTGAGTTACTGTAATTCCTGGTTAAGCTGTTTTGATATAGTGGTAAAGCTAGGGATTGTCTACTTAGTGCTGCATAGTGATAAGTGTACTTCTACTGATTATTGTACATTCTTTCAGAGAATACCTGTTAGGATTACTACTCATATGATAATAGAATTCAGTGCGGTTACCTGATTGAAACATAATGCATTGAGTTCAGGAGGTTATGAGGTTGGGACTAATGCTTCGATATCTTACATTCTAGCTATATCTGAATGGGGTTATTCAAATCATTCCATACTGGTTGGCCTAGTGTCTGTGGAAGGTAATTTATATATACACAGAAAAATAAAATAAAAAAAATAAATAAAAAAAATTATACATTTATTATAATCCCTTCGGCATAAATTATTGCTGATACGTCTGGAAGAAATCCAATTTTCACAAGCCACCCTGGCGGCCATGGCAAAAGAGCTCTCTAATTGCATTATGCCCCAAATTGATCAGAAATTAGAACGCATACAAACCCTCTTTGATGCCTCTTTGGCCAAAATTGAAACTAACACTGCTAGATTATCCACTCTAGAACAAAGACATAGTGATGTGGAGGATCAGTGTCAAGCGTTTCAAAACACCGTGGCTTCCCAGACCCAGACTATTCAAATATTATCTGACAAGGTGGACGACCTGGAAAATCGTCACCGTCAAAACAATTTAAGGTTTGTGGGTGTACCTGAGTCTTTTAGAGGGGAACCGCTCATGAATTTTCTGGTAAAGGATTTGATGGTGGGGCTGGGAATAAATGGTGACAGTACGTCCCACAAATTGAACGGGCTCATAGACTGGGGCCTGAACTGCAAAGGGAGGGACAACGCCCCCGCCCCGTTATCGCTAAGTATCTGGATTATCGTACTAAAGAATTGATCCTGACAACATACCGTAAAATCCCTAAACTGCTGGTATTGGGGTCTCAAATACTAATCTTCCAGGACTTTTCTGTACTCGGAAAGGAATTCTCTGAGGTTTGTCGAGCATTGCATACACAAAATAAGCGGTTTGCTCTGCTTTACCCGGCAAAGCTCAGGGTAATTCACAATGGTCAGCCCCACTATTTTACGACTCCTGAAGAAGCGAAGGCGTTCCTGCAACTGCAACCGCCTTCTCCTGCTAGAATGCAGCCTGATCAAAATCCTTAGCAAATCTCAGGATTTTCCATAGTGTGCTCTCCGATACTTGCGTGCTAGGATAATTTGGTCTATTTTTCTCAGTCTCAATTTCCTAACCCTAATAGGGAATAGTTTATACCCCACTCTTTTATTATATCTCTAACTAGAACTTTCAGCTTAATTAAATGTTAAGATTAGATAGTTGTTTAGGTTGTTATGTTGTTATCTGGGTGTATTCCTCGCTAAAACGGGAAAATACACCCATGAGAAATTTGGTTTTGGTAAATAGAGAAAAAAAGTGTTTTTCATGTCACATGTTACTGCCGCTCATGTCTCGCCTGAACAGTAGAGTAATTAATATTGTCTGTCACCAGTCTCACAAGTGTATTTTCTTATCCCTGTCTTTCAAGCTCATTTATGGAGACCTCGGTTATACTTCGCAGCTCACCCCACAGCAGGCCATTCAAGGGAATGAGGTAGGATGACCATGCCAGCACATATCACAATAAATCCCACTACATACACTAAGTCTGGGTTCAGGGTGGTCTCCTGGAATGTGGGGGGCTTAAATACTCCTGTAAAGCGGAAAAAGGTGGTAACTCATCTTAAGAGATTGTGTGCGGATGTGGCTTTTCTGCAGGAGACGCACTGGGTGGAGAGGGACAATCCTACTCTTAGGGCTTCGTGGATCGGGAGATGCCTGTCCGCCTCATACCAAACTAAATCCAGAGGAGCTGCTATCTTGATTAATTCCAATTTACAGTTCTCCCTGGGAGAAGTGATGTGTGACTCAGAGGGGCGTTTTATCGTAGTGGATGCGACCATAAGTCATAAAAAATTCACTTTGGTGAATGTATATGCGCCGAATACTGGGGTTAGGGAATTCTTCGCGGATATACAGAACATACTACTCCAACGTTCAAATGCGTCTCTAATTATAGGCGGCGACTTTAACTCAGTGATTGATCCCACAATAGATAAGTCCCCCCCTATAGCCCCACACTTATTCCCTAGCTGGCGACATTTATCGGCCTTTCAAACGTTGCTGCAGTTAACAGATCCCTGGAGAATGTTCAATCCCACGGACCATTCCTATACTTTCTGCTCTGCAGTCCACCATACTTTGTCGCGTATAGACTATCTGCTGGTGTCGGACTCATTGGTGACTTGTACGAGGGCCGCGAGCATACATGACATTTTAATATCTGACCATGCCCCTGTTTCCTTGGAAATTAATTTAGCTCATCCCCAATCACACACACAAACGTGGCGTTTCCCGGAATACCTAACACAGTCTGAAAGCTTCCGAATGTATCTTAATGGTGCGTGGGGACAGTTTTTAGACGATAACATTGAACATTTAGATGATACTGTACTGTTCTGGAACACTTCCAAGGCTGTATTACGGGGACACATAATCAGCTATATAGCTACCAAAACCAGGGAAGAGAGACACCAAAAAGAGAGCATGAGGAAATCTGTAGAAGACGCCATTAATAATTACCGTACATTACTGAACCCTCAGAAGAAATATATGACACCTATGTTAGGGCACGACAGCTCTTAAACCAACACTTTACCACTATTCACAGCGCAAATGTGACTTTACCTCCCAAAAATTTTATAGATGGGGAAATAAGGCGGGTCGTCTTTTGGCTTCAGTGTCACGACAGAGTAATAAGACAACAGTTATAACGGCAATCAAGAAACAGGGGTCGGGTGACATTGTGACAAGGTCTGAGGATATTTTAAACCTTTTTCAGGAGTATTATACCAATCTGTATCGGGATAATACGATTGATTCCCAACTACACTCACAGATATTGGAGCAGGCTAATCTCCCCAAATTGACATCGGTACAAATGGAGAGCTTGGAGGATCCAATCACACAGACTGAAGTTTCTAAAGCCATAAAAGATCTAAAATTACACAAGGCTCCGGGCCCAGATGGCCTGTCTGCAGGATTTTATAAACTCTTAAGTCTTAATATCACTCCTATACTGACTGACTTGTACAATGGTTGTCTTGTCAGAGGAGATAAGGACCGGACTTTTAACGCAGCTAGTACAATACTCATACCTAAACCAGGTCGGGACCCGCAGCTATTATCCACTTATAGGCCCATACTTAATAACGACATAAAAATCCTGGCGAAAATTATGGCTAATCGTCTGCAGATAATTCTACCCAATCTTTTTACGTCTCACCAATTGGGTTTTGTCTCAGGCCGTCAGTCTGTTAGCGGAATAAGAACCGCTATAGCGGCAATTGTGCAGGCACGTAACCAGCCTTCGATGCAGGGTATGCTCTTGAGTCTCGACACCAGCAGGGCGTTTGACATAGTACTGTGGCCACATCTTTTTAAAGTATTGGAAGTCCGGGAGTTTGGAACAAAGTTCACAAACCTTATTAAAACATTGTATGATAATCCACATACGTCATTGCTTATTAATGGTCTTTAAGGCAAATCTATTATTATGCATAGAGGCACTAGACAGGGGTGTCCTATGTCCCCTTTATTATTTAACTTGGCTATTGATCCCCTTTTAAGGATATTGGAATCGTGGCCACAATTTCAGGGTATTACCATTGGGAACAGGGTAGTAAAGGCAACTGCATTCGCGGACGATATATTGTTTTATGTGGCTAACCCCAGGGAGTCTTTGCCCCTAATATTTGATAAATTGAACTCTTTTGGTGATATATCGGGTTTCCGGGTAAACACAGAGAAATCTATTGCAATGTACTTAAAGCCACATGTACATATCCCGGGGGGG
>WWET01003265.1:137379-161183 GCA_011038615.1 Limnodynastes dumerilii | reverse complement strand
CCTGCCAACCCTGATATGTGGACTTGGGTGCAGGATGAATGCCACAGAGCCCCCTGTTCTGAGGGGCCCGTGTGCACTGCACACCCTGCACCCATTATAGATACACTTATGCATTGTGGCCAAGTTGAGGTCTAAAGACACAAATTCCAGTTTCTGACCTTGTTTAAAGTAATTATCTCAATGGGCCAGATCCTGAGCTACGTACCTGTGCGTATTTATGTAAGCCGCTGTCGTAAAATCGCCAATATGTATTTACTGTGCATGCGCACGGCAGATGTACGTAACTTCAGTGTAAATACAAACAATGGGGCTGGTCATCCATGCGACACCCGGAAATATGCTTTGTAGGCGGAGGGAGGTATTCAAATCGTACAGTATGGGCTGCGTTATGTACATCAATCCGTAACGTCCATCAGTACTTACGCTTGGAAAAGTTGAGGTAGGGTTTGGCAAACGTAAATTTCGTACAAGTGAGGGGAGTGTATAGTACTTACGATAGCGTAAATACGAACAATAAAAATAACTTCGGTCCGGATCTACCCCAATGTGTGTAAACGTCCAAAACTACCAAGACTACTACCAAGTGTTGCTGACCTTTTCAAGCTTTTAGAGCTGGTGTGAAGACATTCCACCCCTTACAGGCTTAAGCGTAAAGAACCTGATCGAGAACCGTAACAAGGGAACGTTTAACGATTGCTAGAATCAGAAAAAATACGGTTATTTTGTAACTGCGCATTTTCAAAAATTCAGTATGACTCAGGATCCAGACATCTGTGCCGGAAGTGTTTGCGACAGCAGAGCGCAAGTGAAAGGAGTAGTGTATGGAAATAGTGGAGTGAGGATGCGCTAAACACCCTCCGTGTTATCCACACACACACACACAAACACACACAATGCATTCTTATTGTACGTGAGGACATGGCAGAGATTTTAAGGAAGCGGTCGTCTCACGGAATTCATTGTGAGCAAGAAACAAGATCTATTCATTGATCAGAGCTACGAGCGCAGTGCTGACAAAAGTCTGGATTCGGTTCAATGACGCTTCCAAAATAGGAGTTTGATCTGAGCATAAAAATGGGCGTTCCCTCTTAGTCAGGTGACAGTATAGGCGTTCCCTCTTAGTCAGGTGACAGTATGGGAGTTTCCTCTTAGTCAAGTGACAGCATAGGCGTTCCCTCTTAGTCAGATGACAGTATAGGCGTTCCCTCTTAGGTTACAGTATAGGCGTTCCCTCTTAGTCAAGTGACAGTCTAAGCGTTCCTTCTTAGTCATGTGACAATATAGGCGTTCCCTCTTAGTCAAGTGACAGTTTGGCGTTCCTTCTTAGTCAGGTGACAATATAGGCGTTCCCTCTTAGTCAGGTGACAGTCTAGGCGTTCCTTCTTAGTCAGGTGACAATATAGGCGTTCCCTCTTAGTCAGGTGACAGTATGGGCATTCCTTCTTAGTCAGGTGACAGTATAGGCATTCCCTCTTAGTCAGGTGACAGTATAGGTGTTCCCTCTTAGTCAGGTGACATTATAGGCATTCCCTCTTAGTCAGGTGACAGTATAGGCGTTCCCTCTTAGTCAGGTGACAGGATAGGCGTTCCCTCTAAGTCAGGTGACAGTCTAGGCGTTTCTTCTTAGTCAGGTGACAGAATAGGCGTTCCCTCTTTGTCAGGTGACAGTATAGGCGTTCCCTCTTAGTCAGGTGAGAGTATAGGCGTTCCCTCTTAGTCAGTGTACAGTATAGGCGTTCCCTCTTAGTCAGGTGACAGCATAGACGTTCCTTCTTAGTCAGGTGACGGTATAGGCGTTCCCTCTTAGTCAGTGTACAGTATAGGCGTTCCCTCTTAGTCAGGTGACAGTATAGGCGTTCCCTCTTAGTCAGTGTACAGTATAGGCGTTCCCTCTTAGTCATGTGACAGTATAGGAGTTTCCTCTTAGTCAGGTGACAGTATAGGTGTTCCCTCTTAGTCAGTGTACAGTATAGGTGTTCCCTTTTAGTCAGGTGACAGTATAGGCGTTCCCTTTGGATACAGACATACAAACAGGGGGCAATTTTCTAATGCTGCAATTATACATCAACCACTTTTTCCCGGAACGGACCATTTCCACGGTACGGCGGTAAAGGAGGGGGAAGGGAAGAGCTGTAGAGGCGCTTCCACTATGTTGGTGACAGTAATATGACGTGGCCTTCCCTCGATCGCTTGGAAGCCGGGATCTGGTATACTAAATCTGGATCCACTCCCAATGGAGGGACTGGATTTGCATTTGTGGGCATGACTTGTTATTACAATGTACAGTATGTCTTGGCGTCGCTGTGTACCACGCCAGACCTCCGCAATGCCACCGTTTCACGCTTACATTAGTCAGAAATGTACTCCCTGACTATCAGCTGTAGGATGGCATGAGGGGTGTTTAGTGGATTTGTGGATTTTGCAGTCCTGGGATTTTATGAATCACAGATCCATCCATACACGATCCATCATCTATAGTGGTTCCTCGTGTTGTGATCACATTTCAGGCACAATTATCACCCCACATAAAACCACGAGGGATCTTTGAAATATAATGAAGTAAAAGTCATTCTGCAGCAATTACCTTATTATGCATCATGGGAAGAGAAAGGCTTTGATCAGCAGCTACGAGGAAAGCCCATCAATGAGACTGTATTCCTGCTCACTGGCATCGGACGGCGGAGACTTCTTTCTTACACATATTTTATATTCATGATTTGTAATAAATAATTCTAAGCTGCAAAACACAGAATTAGAAGAGAACATTTCGGTTCTGGTCTCTACACGAATAATAACACATTAAACACAATTTTCTTGTCTCCACACTTTCTTCAACTTCTCCCATGCTTCTCCTCCCCTGTGCTTCCTCTCTCTCTCCTGCTCAATCCCCACTCTCTCCTCTGTCTACACTCTCTCCTCTGCTCTGTCCCCACTCTCTCCTCTGTCAACACTCTCTCCTCTGCTCTGTTCCCACTCTCTCCTCTGTCTACACTCTCTCCTCTGCTCTGTCCCCACTCTCTCCTCTGTCTACACTCTCTCCTCTGCTCTGTCCCCACTCTCTCCTCTGTCTACACTCTCTCCTCTGCTCTGTCCCCACTCTCTCCTCTGTCTACACTCTCTCCTCTGCTCTGTCCCCACTCTCTCCTCTGTCTACACTCTCTCCTCTGCTCTGTCCCCACTCTCTCCTCTGTCTACACTCTCTCCTCTGCTCTGTCCCCACTCTCTCCTCTGTCTACACTCTCTCCTCTGCTCTGTCCCCACTCTCTCCTCTGTCTACACTCTCTCCTCTGCTCTGTCCCCACTCTCTCCTCTGTCTACACTCTCTCCTCTGCTCTGTCCCCACTCTCTCCTCTGTCTACACTCTCTCCTCTGCTCTGTCCCCACTCTCTCCTCTGTCTACACTCTCTCCTCTGCTCTGTCCCCACTCTCTCCTCTGTCTACACTCTCTCCTCTGCTCTGTCCCCACTCTCTCCTCTGTCTACACTCTCTCCTCTGCTCTGTCCCCACTCTCTCCTCTGTCTACACTCTCTCCTCTGCTCTGTCCCCACTCTCTCCTCTGTCTACACTCTCTCCTCTGCTCTGTCCCCACTCTCTCCTCTGTCTACACTCTCTCCTCTGCTCTGTCCCCACTCTCTCCTCTGTCTACACTCTCTCCTCTGCTCTGTCCCCACTCTCTCCTCTGTCTACACTCTCTCCTCTGCTCTGTCCCCACTCTCTCCTCTGTCTACACTCTCTCCTCTGCTCTGTCCCCACTCTCTCCTCTGTCTACACTCTCTCCTCTGCTCTGTCCCCACTCTCTCCTCTGTCTACACTCTCTCCTCTGCTCTGTCCCCACTCTCTCCTCTGTCTACACTCTCTCCTCTGCTCTGTCCCCAACTCTCTCCTCTGCTCTGTCTGCTCTCTTTCTCCTCTGCTCTCTCCACCGCTCTGTTCACACTCTTTCCTCTGCTCTGTCCCTGATCTCTCCTCCTCTCTGTCCCCACTCTCTCCTCTATAAGCCTTCCCTGCTGTTGGAAATATATTTATATATTATTTAAGTCTGGATAGAGCTGAAAGTAATCTGATCAGGTTACAGTTTTGGGCAGAACTCAAAATCAGACAATCCAATCCAAATGCGCAGAAATGATGGGAAAATCGGAAATCACGATCCGGTATATTGTCTCGTCGGTATTGGGCAAAACAGACTTCATATTCTGTACCTGTGAAATTACATCATGAAAAATTCATTGCCAACACAAAAGTAAATTGTTTACTTATTCTGCAATGACGCCTAAGGAATAAACAAGATTCCGCAGGAGGCTAAAACAGCTTTTACCACAAACGCACTTGGATTTCAATGGCATTTTCATCTCTTTCCATTAATTTAGATTTTTTTTCTCTTTTTTTTTTTGATGATTATGTTTTTGGCATCTAAAGTTTATTAGATTCTCGCTGAGATAAAACAGTTTGGAGAAACACAAGGATAGAGAGAATACCTGAAGCAGAGGCCAACAAATCAAAAGTCATTTTATCTTTTAAATTGACCCAGTAACTGCGCTTTGCAAATGCTGTCTTATTATGTGATTCCATTCTCTGCCTTTTCCAAACAAGAAGCTTATTTACTTCATACAGTATTTGTTAGATAAAACTAGGTCAAGAAGCTATGGGTGTTATAATCAACTCCGGCACCGATTTCAGAGACATAAAGAAAAAAAAAAGTTACAAATAAAACAAACAACTTTAGTACAAAAGAACTTTGGAAAGATCTCTGCTGACTAATATTTGCTTGGCTGCTAACCCCCAGATAAACGGGACTTACGAAACCTCTTATGTAAGTCCTCTGCGTCAGATATTACGTTAGGGATATCCTAGTGTACAGAACTCAGATCCGTGCTCTAGGAGATACGGGGGTGGGGGCAATATATAAGTTCCACTGCCCGGATCCTCAACTACGGACAGATGTTCTGCGTGCTTATTGACTGACGTACATAACTAAATTACGTACGTCAATCAGTACGCAAAAGGAGTCGACCCTTCAATTACAATAGCCATGTACACGAGGGGTTGGCGAACGTACAGCCCCAGACCTAGGCGTAGTAATGAAGGCTTTGTTCAGAGATCCATTTTTGCAGGAGTTCTGTGTGTATTTTTAGGATCGGATGAATTGCGCATGCGTAGTAACTAAATTTTTGCAATCTACATTAATTTTACGCACGGAAGTCCAGTAGGCACGTGAGAAATACGCACGGAGGGGTGTGATTATAATCCGTTTCCAGGCGGTCGGAAGAGGCATTTGAATGACCGGTTAAGGGCGCTATTAGTTAGATATACGCTCGGAAATGCACACTTATAGATACGGGTGGTTGAGGTACTCATCATAGGTGTTGCCTTGCAACTTCAGTGCGTATAATTGTGTAGTTTTAGCAAACGGATCTCTGAATACGGCCCAGAATCTGGACATGTAAGTGTCCAAATTTTCTACCTACAGCTCCTTGCAGAGTGTGTGCACTTCCCGCTACGGGAGCGAAACTACGGACCTCCACACGCACATGAAGCGTGTTAGGTAAAGCCGCAGACACAGCAATGAGGCTCCTCCCCATTCTGAGACCCGCTTGTGCTGGTTTCATTCTCGGCAGTCATCAGTTTTACCAGGCTGATGCCGGATGCACCAACTCTCACGAGTATGTGCGCCGAGAGGACATTTTAACAAATGACTTTTAAATGAAGTTCATTCTTCACTAATTGCTTATCTACACTTGCAGCCAGTGGAGAGATAAAAATCAATCATTAAAATGCAAAAACAAACAAACAAAAAATAAATCATGTGGGTTCTGGTACAAAGAAACCTTCGTTCACCAAATAATCAGCTTTCAGTTGCCCGGTGATAAGATTCCGGTGCTATGGAGATCCATAATTGAGCACAATTATTTTCTGCTGCACTTGTTGAAATTAAGTCATTCTAATTGCTTTTATTTTAATCACAACTTTTTATGACACGTCTTTACCGCAGGAAAAAAAAACACTTAAGTGCAATATACAATTAAAGTTTAAGTAATAATTATAATTAGTCTTAATTCCAGTATGAAATCTGTCATTCTCATGGGCAATGTCTCTTCATGCTGAATATTTGGTAAAAGTGTTCAGATGTATTTTATCAGAGTTATTTCTTTTTATAAAGCTGGTTCTTTACTGTGTTTTTGCGCCTTTTTACAGATCATTGATGATCGTAACAACGTCGCTCACCAAATCAGCATCATTTCAGCTGTGTCATTTAAAATCTTAAAAGGTTATGCCAGTATGCCAGCAGTGTAACACTAGTGACAGATGTATGTCCAGCATGGTCCCCACCCCCCTCCATAAAACTAACATAAAAAAAGAAATCCATTAAAGAAAAAGAAATCCTTACCTTGCTCCGGTGTCTCCTCTGTCTGTCCATGCACTCTGTCCTCTCCTGTTGTCTTTCTATTTTTCTCCTGTTCCTTCCCTGTGTCTGCTCTTCCTCCTCTACTTCCTGTCAGCTCCTCGGACTCCATTTTTTTTTTCTTTTTAATTTCTACACCTCTTACTTCTCTTTCCTTCTTCTCTCTCTCTCCCTCTCCCTTTCCTTCTTTACTTTCTTTTTCTCTGTCTCACTCTCTCTCTTCTCTTCTCTCTCTTCTTCTCTCTTCTTTTGCTCTATCTACTTCTCTCTCTCCCTTCTTTTCTGTCTCTTCTTCTCTCTTTACCTTTATCTTTTTTCTCTTTTCTCTCTCTCGCTATTGCTCTCTTCTTCTTTCTCTTTCTCCCGCTCTCTTCTCCTCTCTTCTTCTTTATTCTTCTCTCTCCCTTTTTGCTCTTCTTTCTTTCTTTCTTTCTTTCTTTCTTTCTTTCTTTCTTTCTTTCTTTCTTTCTTTCTTTCCTCTATCTCCCTTCTTCTCCATTCTCTCTCTTCTTCTCTCCTTCATCTTCTCTTTCTCCTCTTTCTCCTTCTCTTTCTCCTTCTCTTTCTCCTTCTCCTTCTTCTCCTTCTCCTCCTCCTCCTCCTTCTCCTCCTCTTTCTTCTTCTCCTGCTTCTCCTTCTCCTCCTCTTTCTTCTTCTCCTTCTTCTCCTTCTTCTTCTCCTTCTCCTTATCCTTCCTCTTCTCTCTTTCTCTGCCACTGGAGTTCTTTCCTGCATTCCACCTCTGGAGCTGTATTGGATGTCATTAATTAGTCAATTGCTAATTCGGTTAAAGGTTACGGATGGGGTTAGAGTTGTGATTATTGTAATGTCGATACGGTTCTATATTGCTTCTAGAAGGTCTGTGAAATCAGTTCTGGATAATTAGGGCCTCGTGCTTCATCGCTGTCACTGGTTTTCCGTTAATTCATTTTCTTTATTCTCCTGCATATTTTTAACATTATTTCTTTCCGTATTTGTGCTGCTGCTTCTGTGTTGGAGCCTCCGAGGTCTTTGCATCCTGAGATTTGTAGACCTGGAGTAACCCGCGCTGTCCATTCTTATGCGGTCAGGATAAAACAGTTCCTAATGAGGATATTTTCTGTCTCCCGCCATTTACCTCAGGTCGCTGACATTTAACCTTTGTCATTTACGGAGCGTTGTCCTGAAAGGCCGAGCTCCCGGTGTCAGGATTCACATGCAAATCATGCAGACAGGGAAAGGTGAAGACGCTTCATATCCTTGTAAAGGCCACTGTGCTTTTATCAGACCTCATTTATACATAGACCTAACTCCTTCAGTGCTGGAGACGCAGAGGTTACCTGCAGAGGAGCGTGTACCAGAGACACCATAGCAGGAGATGAGAGAGATGGGGCTGCATGTGACAGGGACAGTGACATCACGAGCTGTAGAGTAGAATGAGTAGGGTTCCAGCAGCACAGAGTATATCAGGAGAGAAGGAATGACATGGTGTATGTGCTCTTTTTTTTTTCGAAATGGGCCATTTACTACCAGCCCACAACAAAGTGCCTGGGAAATCGATTGCTTCGGCCTTGCTGAGAAGAAGCAATCAATGATTCCCAGGATGAAGATGCTGACTCTGGTCCATGATGGTTTAAACTCTTCACCACCACCGACAAGTCTCTCTCCTTCTCCACTACCCCTTACCTCTCTTCCCTTATCTCCATCCATACTCCCTCCTGGTCCTTCTGCTTTACCCACAGCCACCGCCTCACCTCCCCCCTGATTATCCCTTCTCACTCCTGCATCCAAGACTTCTTCCGTGCTGCCCCACTTCACTGGAATATCCAACCACAGTCTATTAGATTATCCAACACCCTCCAAGCTTTCAAGTGCTCCCTTAAGTCCCACTTCTTCAGACTACCCTCCCCTTCTCTGTCCTTCCAACCCTTAATTCTTTTTCCTCTTCCCTCCCCCCTACATTCTTGTTTCTCCTCATTTACTTTTTTATTTGACTACCTTTTCACCCACACTTTTCCTTCTATATTTATATTTATTTTATTGCACCCTATATTTAAGTTGTTGATCTTTGGGCCCAATTCAATTAGGATCGTGCACCGCGTTAGACAGGAAAAAGCTTTGGTGCGCTGTTTCCTGTCTATTACGGTACCCTATTTTTATGCATACCTCTATGAGGTGCGAATAAACAAAACATACAACACAAAACATACAACACAACATACAAACACAAAAACATTGGCACAATTAGCTTCACACAGCAAAATAAGTGGGTACGTGATTTATTGAACCGGGCTCTTGGCCTGGGACACACCAGTCGGTCCCATGTGGTCATGGGTGATGTCATGTGGTGGGGCCCCGTAGACCTGCGCTACCATCTGGCCGGTGTGCATGGAAATTCTTTCCTGCGCATTGATCCTGAAATGATGGCGGGCCCCTATCAGCTGTGATGGCAGCCCTGGTGTTGTGGATACTTTGTAATGTCTTATAAATAAACATTATTATTATTATTATTATTATTATTATTATTACTATTTTTATTATTATTATTATTATTATTATTATTATTATTAGCTATAATACGAAATTTGTGATCCACAACCCTGCATGTAGGAGAACAGTTCTCCCATCTAAGATGCTCATTTCGCGACATGGTGGTAAAGTTAGCTTGCAGCCCATCAGCAAATCACTAAAACTTTGTTTACTTCCCAATGAACAGCTGCTGGCTTCCTGCAGATATCAGCCATTCAATTCACAGGATGAGTTAAACACTCTTACTGTAGGGTGAAGTCAGTACCATTTAGATCATTGAATGGGCGATGGCAGCTCCATTGTCTGATCTCTGTAGGAAGCCATTGGCTGCTAATTGGGAAGTAAACAAAGCATAGATGATTCCTGAAGCCTTATTCCACTTTCCCCAGCAGGTGGGCCCAGTACGCATGGCTGAAATTTCTCTGAATTTGGGAAAGGTGTAAAAAAGCAAAACTGTACCTGCGGATTGTGGATCCACTATCAGGACCCTTCCTTAAGTATTCTGCACGGAAACTCTTCCACAGCACAGAGTATATCAGGAGATTAAAGATATGTCCGTGAGGATAGAACTGCATGTGACAGGTAGAGAGATGTGATAGGTCACTGTAATTATGGATCGCTGTAAATTGCATTTGTCCTGAGTGTAGAGGTACACAGAGATACTCCATGCTGTAATCAGGATCTGGATCAGGCCCATCGTGAGACATTATTTATTAACAGGTTTTTATATATTGCTGTCAGATTACGTAGCGCTTTACAGAGAATATTTCATATTCAGGTTAGTCCCTGCCCCTTTGGAGCTGCATACTAACACACACACACATACACACACACATACACACATAAACACACAGATATTAGGGTTAATTTAGTCAGTAGCTGATTAACCTACCAACATGTTTTTGGAGTGTGGGAGAAAACCGGAGCACCCGGAGGAAACCCACACAGACACAGGGAGAACATACACACTCCACACAGATAAGGCCTAGTCCAGGAATCAAACTCATGACCTCAGCGCTGAGAGACACGAGTGTTAGTCACTGCACGCCCATGACGTCAAGGAGATAGGAGGGTGTAATGAGAGAGTTGAAGTAGATGCAATATCAAACATCTCAGAACAGGAATATTCTCAGTGGAGAAACACAATGTATATGACATTAAATCCAGACATAAAACTCGGCTAAGTGAAGTTAATGTGCATAACATCTACTGAGTACAGAAGGAAACAATGTCTGCAAAGCCGCATTAACATCTGGAAAGTAAAAAGTTATTGTTCCAGTTTATTACAAAGGTTTTCACATGAGTTACAATGATTCCCTGCATTATATATTTGCAGATGCTTTATCTGTTGCAATTTCTAATTTAAAAGTTCTTTCATATTTACATAGAATATAATCTGCAATATGACCTTGTCACTCGTACTCAGGGAAGGCAGAAGCTCTGTCAGCTGTGATGTCTAATAATGTCATTTAATAAAGTACCTGCGTTATTCATACTCCATTCCACAGACACCACCCATACTGAAGAGATATTTCAGCGTGTTACAGGATCTAATGTCACTGTACAATAAATCGGATCTTTGGTCAGTCTCACAAGAGACTGCAGGTCAATCATTGCTACGTGCTTGGGTTTTGTCTGTAAATATTGATGAGCCTGGAGTCAAATTCATTCATTCCTACACTTCCAAAATCCAGGTATATGCAGAATATTATATTCCTATTCTCTGTCTCAGTCATTGAATGTGATCCCCTGTGGTCTGCTATAGGAATCTTTTGTATATGTCCTGCTTTGTTATATTGACTACTAGATGGCAAGCAGCAGGGGCAAATTGACATAGGACTTAAAGGGAATTTTACCGGTTTGGTGGAGATCAATAAAATGCTGATTTTGTACAACAGAAGTCGCTAAGATGTTGTTGTGTTTAGAGGTCACTAGAATGCTTTCTGTATTGGGTGATAGTTATTAGGATGCTCTCTTTATGAAGTAGAGCTCTCTAGGATGCTTTAGTTACTAGGGTGCTCTCTGTATTGGGTGGTGATCACTGGGATGCTCTCTGTCTTGGTTGGCAGTCACTAGTATGCTGTTTGTATTGGGTGTTGGTCACTAGTATGCTGTTTGTATTGGGTGGTGGTCACTAGGATGTTGTTTATATTGGGTGGTGGTCACTAGTATGCTACCTGCTTTGTATACACTTCACTATAAATGTCTTTATTGTATTGTGAAATAGTAGATATATTAGATTGTAATTCTTTAACATTATTGACTATATATCACTATCAAATCAATACATCAATACAGCTGGGCTCAGTCATGATGCTGATTTCACAACATGGTGGGAAAGCTAGATTGCAGCCCATTAGTAAATCAATAAAGTTGCTTTATTTTCTGTTTAGCAGCTGCTGGCTTCCTGCAGAAATCATGACATTTTTAGGAAAGGTTTAACTAAGCCAATCCTATCTCACCATACATTGCTATCCTATCATATCCTAGCTTTTATTAAGGCTTTATTCTATGTTAATTTGGCTTACTTGTTGGCACTGCCCACAGCTGATCCCGTCTCCATGGGACTACTTACAGATTTTTTTTGCCAGGGCCCTTTGAATCCCCTTTTCCGCCTCTGGCAGACAGACAGAGGTAAGAACTCGGGGCATGGGTAAATCTTACACCTCTTAACAAAGGGCCTGACCCTGAGTGTGACATAGAGTATGAATGAAAACGCAAAGTATTTGCACAGGGCCTGGCCAAAAATAACTGCACGCAAATGCGGAGCTTTAGACTAGAACGTAACGCTCATCTGTGACCACCAGTGATGGAAGGGGTGTTACGTGGGACGGGAATGGATAGATTAATGTAAGCTTTTTACAATAATGCGCCAAATCCACCCCAAAACCTTTGCAAATGTCCACACATTTTTATCCCGATCATTCATGAGACTTCACTGCTTAGCGATTGCTTTACTAAAGATACATGGAATTGACGATCGTGCTTTGTGGCGGCAGCCAGGGGAAATCAGGACAGGCCCAGTGTTTTTCTTTTTTTAAATATCGGCCTAAATATTAAAATGAAATTTTTATTGACATAAAAATGTTATTTAGTAGTTTATGTATATCTTGTTTATGGCTTAATATTATGTGCATGTGGTTTTTCAAATAAAAGCTGTGTTTGGCCATTTCGAGTGATCTGTCTTTTGACGGATAACATTTCAGCAAATTGCTGTCAGTTTTTTCCAGTCTGTCCTTAGAAAAGATGGCTTCGGTGACGGCATGGTTTCCAAAGACTGCAACGGCGAAAGTTATGTTTTCTTATTCCTGACCCTAACCAACCCCTTCCTGCAACCTAACCCCACCCTCCCCTTCCCTCAACCTAACTCCACCCTCCCCTTCCCTCAACCTAACCCTTATTATCCCCTTCCCTCAACCTAATCCTAACACTGCCCTAACCTTCCCCTTCCCGCAACCTAACCCTAACACTGCCCTTACCCTAACCAACCCCTTCCTGCAACCTAACCCTAACCATCCCCTTCCCAAAACCTAACCCTAACCTTTATCCCTAACCGTCGTTATCCCACAATTCAACTTTAACCCTCTCCTCTCCGGAGTCTAACCCTTTGTGTCCCGCACTTTAATCCTAACCAGAACAAGTTGAAACAACAGCATTCCACATGATTCCCATTCCTGAATGTCAATTTTCATGATAATGGTCCCACCGAAATTAAGCTTTTGGCTGCATCATTGAGTAGATCCAGAACTACGTGTGCCGTACGTTTATTCACGGAGCGTATTTTCGTGCACGTAAGTTCGCTACACTCCCCTCGGCACACCCCTTGCACGGACGTATTTTGTCAAGATACGCTTTCCAAACCCTACCTTAACTTTTTCCAATGTAACCGCTATCATACGCACGCGTACGTATGGGCTGAACGAATTTACGCAGCTAAGCACGCCCATACTGTACACTTTAAATGCAAACCCCCGCCTACTTCACGTATTTCAGACGTATTTTCGAGTAACGTAAATTTGGCACGCCCACACGTAAGTATTTACATGACACATACGTGAATGGCCCATACGTTCACAATTACGCTACGTGAATGTGCGTATTTTCTATGGTGCGCATGCGCAGTGCGTTCTAAACTGCGATTTTACGTCTCCGTCACGCGTAAATTCGCTTCGAAGCGTTGTTCTGGATCCTTCCCAGTGCTCGACCTTACACTACATCAATTACTTCCGGCCACCCCTTATCTCCCACAAAACGCCCCACAGTCATGCCTTGCCTTGTGTTCAGGTCTGTATTGATGTCATTGTGTGCACATATTTTTCTTAGCTTGCCCACTGCTGCGGAGCACAGAGATAGACGGGTAGATGGACGCTTAGGTCTGAATCAGGCCTTACTATGTTCCACTGCAATATGGCGTCACACCTACACACACACACACACAGATGATATCGCAATCAGGAACCGTGCCACAAAAGATTTCTAAAATATAAGACTCACTGCCCCTGAAAGTGAAATAATTGTTAATAGCGGCGCAGCTCAGCCGATAAATCAGTCTGCCGGCTTCTCCGCTAGTAATGCAATTGTACTCACACAATATAATTGTTATTCTCCTGCATGCTACTTTCTCTCCCATGTATTCTCCGAGGGACCCAAAGTCCTTGGCTGCGCATATTTTTTTTCTGTGTGCCTTTGGCAGCCGGTCCAGATTGGAGTGAATTAAATTACCTTGTTGCGGCCTCTGTTTTTCCATTAAATTACTACTTTTCAAAGTTTGCACAGAGCATTCCGCCGACTTGGAACGGAGAGCGGGGAGAACGGACGCATTTGTTTAATCACAAACTCCTTTGTGTTTTGCTCCCAGACAGTAAATTCAGCGGAGAAGAAAAGGATTTGGCTTTGGAAGAGAACGGAGTAAAGTCACTGATCTCGGGGTGGGTCAAATTCACGAATGAATTAATAGAACACAATTCTTTTTTTTATGGTTTTGGCAGTGTCACATCCCCAGAGGTATATATAGAGGGTCCAAGCGCACCTGGCAAAGTAAAGGAATGACGCCCTTCCCTAAATGTTTTTATTAAGTGATATGGGCCTGTCTCTGACGAGAGTCAAAGGGCCGTATTCAGAGAAACACTTTCACGGCGAGTTGCGTGCGTATTTTTAGGTACGTTTGAACTGCGTATGCGTAGTAACTTATTTTCCGTACTTTACGTAGACTTTACGTGCTGTGCCTTACGGACGGACTTGTGAATCGCACTTGGGTACATACATACGGATATGCGACACAAAAATACGCGTGTGAAAATTTTAATAAAAATGGGCGGGGGAAGGCATTTAAATGAAGGTCTGTGGGCGTGACTAGCATGAATGGCACATACGGAGGACACATACGCACGCAACTGCTCCCGGAAAGTTACAGGTGATATATGGAGGCGGAAGTCACCGACGGCACGGCCGAGAGAGAGGAGTGTCATGGGTGTGAGGGGGTGTGGCCTGCACAGGTCGTGCGTATAATTGCGCATTGCATGGAAACGGTTCTCTCTAGGGTTAGGCTGTGGGAAGGGAGTGGTTAGGGTGTGGGAAGGGGATGGTTAGGGTTAGGCTGTGGGAAAGGGATAGATAGGGTCAGGCTGTGGAAAGGGGATGGTTAGGGTCAGGCTGTGGGAAGGGGATGGTTAGGGTCAGGCTGTGGAAAGGGGATGGTTAGGGTCAGGCTGTGGAAAGGGGATGGTTAGGGTTAGGCTGTGGGAAAGGGATGGTTAGGGTTAGGTTGTGGAAAGGGGATG
The DNA here is from genome assembly GCA_011038615.1 of Limnodynastes dumerilii. Taxonomy (NCBI): domain Eukaryota; kingdom Metazoa; phylum Chordata; class Amphibia; order Anura; family Limnodynastidae; genus Limnodynastes; species Limnodynastes dumerilii. The sequence goes on along the minus strand of WWET01003265.1, from coordinate 146,495 downwards.
GTTAGAGTTTTCTGTGGGAAGGGGATGGTTAGGGTTAGGCTGCGGGAAGGGGATGGTTAGGGTTAGGCTGTGGGAAGGGGATGGTTAGGGTTAGGCTGTGGGAAGGGTATGGTTAGGGTTTTCTGTGGGAAGGAGATGGTTAGGGTTAGGCTGTGGGAAAGGGATGGTTAGAGTTAGGCTGTGGGAAAGGAAAAGATACGGTCAGGCTGTGGGAAGGGAGTAGTTATGGTTAGGCTGTGGGAAAGGGATGGTTAGGGTTAGGTTGTGGAAAGGGGATGGTTAGGGTTTTCTGTGGGAAGGAGATGGTTAGGGTTAGGCTGTGGGAAGGGGATGGTTAGGGTTGGGCTGTGGGAAGGGGATGGTTAGGGTTAGGCTGCGGGAAGGGGATGGTTAGGGTTAGGCTTCAAGAAGGGGATGGTTAGGGTTAGGCTGTGGGAAGAGGATGGTCAGGGTTAGGCTGTGGGAAGGGGGTGGTTAGGGTTAGGCTGCGGGAAGGGGATGGTTAGGGTTAGGCTGTGGGAAGGGGATGGTTAGGGTCAGGCTGCGGGAAAGGAATGGTTAGGGATTTCTGTGGGAAGGGGATGGTTAGAGTTAGGCTGTGGAAAGGGGATGGTTAGGGTTAGGTTGTGGGAAGGGAATGGTTAGGGTTAGGCTGTGTAAGGGGATGGTTAGGGTTAGGCAGTGGGAAGGGGATGGTTAGATTTAGGCTTTGGGAAGGGGATGGTTAAGGTTAGACTGTGGGAAGGGGATAGTTATGATCATGCTGTGGGAAGGTAGTAGTCATGGTTAGGCTGTGGAAAGGGGATGGTTAGGGTTAGGCTTTGGGAAGGGGATAGTTAGGATCATGCTGTGGGAAGGGGGTGGTTAGGGTTAGGCTGTGGGAAGAGGATGGTTAGGGTTAGGCTTTGGGAAGGGGATGGTTAGGGTGAGGCTTTGGGAAGGGAGTAGTCATGGTTAGGCTGTGGAAAGGGGATGGTTAGAGTTAGGCTGATGAAAATAGTACCTGTCACTGTATAGCACTCAGATCTGGAGCTCTGTACGGGGGAACCTTACACATGCCTAAACCCTGAGGAAGGAGGGGTTAGGTATGCTAGGTGGGAGTTATGGGCAGCATCAGGCAATTTAAAGTTGCTGTATGGCTGTGGTTTTTGACCAAAGTCCACACGTTAGAGGGTAGTGCGCTTCTCTCTGCTGTGCAGACTTCCAGACCACCATAAGCACGAAACACGGACCCAATCCAATGTTCTTTAAATGTCTATAATAACCTTGTCATCAGAAACTTTTCCCTTTGTTTTAGCAAACTTATTACACCGCCAAGGTTTGAAAGGGCAGGAAAAAAACAATTAGTAAATTCAACAGTGGATTTGGGAGAGAGATCAGCTTCTGTGTTTAAATAGTCTTTATTCAATCAGGTGTCCGGCACAATGGAAATGTCACCGGCTGATGTCAGGATATCTTGTTGTCTGATGGTTTCCCGAGCTCGGGGGAGGGGTAGAAAGGGCAAGCGGTGATCCTGTGAAAGCAATTCTGCCGAAAGAACGTGACATTTTCTTACCTCTTCTCCAAATAGTTTCATTTTTACTTTGTTTGAAAAGTCAAAACTTTGGACACAATACAGCATTGTCATCCAATTATCGCGCCGATGCCACTTAAAAACGACCGTTTGCTGCGATATTGTATTAATGTGGTCACTGCTGTTATTTCAAGGCAGCTAGAGGCTGACTCAGGGACGGGCTTAGTGATGCAATTTATGCAAATTGCGTCTTTAAGCTCCGCCCCTTTCCAGTACTACCTTTATTCACGAAAAAATTGTGAATAAATCAAGTCCCGCCCATGCCTACTAACACTAGAGATTACTATTATGTGAGGCAAGGGGTCCTATTATGCGGGAGATCTGCCGGCTTTCCCGGGATACTGGTAGAACTGCCCGAATTTCGTGAGTCTCCCGGATATTGCAGGAGAGTTGGCAACCCTGTGGTGTTATTTTAGGATCGCACTGGGACGCGCAGCTAACGAAACTTTGCTTCTACTGCTGATGTCAGACCGGTTCCTTCCCATGTGCAGAGGTCTGGCCTACCTCTGTCCACTTAGCTTCCTCTGCATGCCTATACCTGACCCCCGCCATGCGGGCATTTGGATGTCTAGTAACTTAAACTACCGCACTCCTACCCCATCTCCTCCTATTCCCTTACAGAACTCCTAATACAATGTTCCGTACAATAGCAGTTCCGTTACAGAACTCCTAATATAATGTTCCATACAACGGGAGTTCCGTTACAGAACTCCTAATACAATGTTCCGTACAACGGGAGTTCCGTTACAGAACTCCTAATATAATGTTCCTTACAACAGGAGTTCCGTTACAGAACTCCTAATATAATGTTCCGTACAACAGGAGTTCCCTATACAGAACTCCTAATATAATGTTCCGTACAACAGGAGTTCCGTTACAGAACTCCTAATATAATGTTCCGTACAACAGGAGTCCCTTTACAGAACTCCTAATATAATGTTCCGTACAACAGGAGTTCCGTTACAGAACTCCTAATATAATGTTCCGTACAACAGGAGTTCCGTTACAGAACTCCTAATATAATGTTCCGTACAACAGGATTTCCGTTACAGAACTCCTAATATAATGTTCCGTACAACAGGAGTTCCGTTACAGAACTCTTAATATAATGTTCCGTACAACAGAAGTTCCGTTAAGGAAGCCTCAGAGCTGTGTATCAGTGTGTATGCAGACATGTCCATCGGGGGTTGAAGTAATTGGTGCTATCGCTTACATACATCCCATCTTGTGATATTTTATGTAGGGAGAACCCAGCTTATAATACAATTGCTCCTGCGGAGTCGCGACAGTTACAACCGGATCCAGAAATACGCAAAGCAGACGGTTTACACATTTTGAATGATTCTGTGCTGGAATTCTGCATTTTGCAGGTTGAGTTCTGGTCGCTGCGCTCGGAGGGGGAACATACGTAATACGCAAAGCGGGCATTGGCGGTACTCTGGATCCTGTCCAACGGGCAAATATTGAGCAAAGTGCATAAGAGGCGCAGATTTGGTGCACTATGGGTCCAATTCCATTGACCGTGATGTTTACTATGCAATTGCGCATATTACCGTCTATTACAGTAGCCCAACATTCCAGATTTTCGGGTGCATCTCTATGGGGTGTGCATAAAAATCTGCGATGTAGAGTGAACTTTGCAACCAAAATAACGCGGGCTTCACGTTTAAGTGGATTCTATGGCCCTGATCCAGACCTACGCTCGCTAGCGATCGTACGCTGGTCGTAAGCGTAAAATCGGCAGAAAAAATGCACTGCGCATGTGCAGAGTGACAACTTCCGGTCGTACCAAAGAACTTTTCGTAGCGGCGATTCTGGCGTCCGTATTCTTTGCGTATTTTCCGACGACGGGGCGAGTTTATATTACGAAGTTAGTACGGACGCTGGAGTTCAGGAATGTAGGCGGGGGGAGCCATTTAAATTGTACAGTATGGGCGTGCTTAGGCCGCTACGATCAGCGCATCGCTACGAAACTTCATACCGACGCCGGGAAAAGTTAAGGTAGGGTTCAGCCGGCGTACGGAGGTAAAGGTAAGGGGAGTGTCGTGGGAGTGAAAGTTTTTACGCTGAAGCGGTAATACGCTCCGCCCTCATGCGTAGGTCTGGATCGGGCTCTATGAGCCGTATTCACAGATCCGTTTTCACGTGGAGTTGCGTCCGTATTTTTAGGTACATTTTAACTGCGCATGCGTCGTAACTTTATTTGCGGAAGTTGCGTAGAATATACGCACAAGTGCTTTAGGCAGGGACATGTGCACTTGGGGACATACGTATGGAAGGTCGGAGTTGAGTTACGTACTTGAAAAGTTACGTGAAAGATTGTGGGGGAGGTATTTAGATGAGCCTTTGAGGGAGTGGTTAGATTGAATCGCATGTACGGCATACATATACACACGTAGGTGCACACGTAACGTTAGAGGTGGTCTATGTAGGTGTATGTCTACGATTGCACTACCATGAGAGGGCACGGTCTTGGGTGTTGGTGGGTGTTGGCTCGCTACATGCGTGCAATATAACTGCCTACTTTGGAAAAAACGCATCTCTGAATCCGGTCCTATATGTTGGGGGTCTTTGGCCACCTTGGTAAACTCCGCGTCGCACATAAGTGAAGCGCCTGTTGAAGGAGCGGTAATCTGCGGCACCTTTGTAACAAGGATATAGCGTGAGTTTCCTTTGTGTCGTGTAGTATTTACTGAAACACTTGTCCTAGTTTAAACTAAACTCTGCGTGGAAGACACCGGCGCTCAGCGAGAATTATTTAATAGCGTTTGTTTATTTCACGTGCCCCGATGACCCCTCTTTGCAATTTCGTAAATTGTTTTTCAGCGGCTGGCACCCTTTGTGTACCCAAGTGCTGCTATCTCTGGTGGCGTTTCTCCAAGCCGTCCTTGGTTTGTTTTATTCTTCGTTTCTTGTCTCCTTGTTGCATTAAATGTTTTTTTCTTGATGATGGCAGCAAAGGACGTGATTGAAGTGAGATCTCATTTTAGATCCTTGTGGGATCTGAGCGTTTCACCTGTCAGCCGTCGCACTGCATAATATGGAATTAATGAATCAGATATATAATACCTTGTGATGTGCAATGTAATCAGTGCACGGTGTTATCTAATGTGGGGGGGCTCTGCTGTAGTACAGGGAGGGGACTGTGAAATGAAAGTGGCCCTGGAAAATATTCTGCTAGCTGCCACAAGTGGGCGCAATATACTGTAGGTATGATAGACAACTACTGTACCAATATTACGGAATGCACTACCAGGAAATCTATAATAACTATATAATGAACCTATATAAATGTATATAGGTATATGTGTATATGTATATAGGTATAAATGTATAAATATATGTGGACGGGGTTAAGCATAGCTAAATAACTACAAGAAAAGGTGTTATGCTAAATTCTTCTTCTATTGTCCAATACATCCTAGTGACCACCTCCCAGTATAGAGAGCTTCCCAGTGACCACCTTACAATACAGAGAGCATCCCAGTGAGCACCATCCAATACAGAGAGCATCGTTATGACCTTCACCTAATAAAAAAAAGCATCCTAACCAGCTCCACACAATACAGAGAGCAACCCAGTAACCACCAGAAAAAACCCTATTGACCTCCATCCAATAAAAATTGCATTCTAATGACCATCACCCAATTAGGGATCCTAGTGTTATGTCCAATACTTCTAATAGTATTAGTATATTATTTCATAAGCATTGCTGTTGCCCCTGCATAGTACATACTGTAGGTCCTAGTGACCACAACCCAATACAGAGATCATTCTAGTGACCACCACCCAATACAGAGAGCATCCTAGTGATCACCACCCAATAGAGAGAGCACCTAATAACCACATCTCAAAACAGAGAGCATCCTAATGACCAATACCCAATACAGAGAGCATCCTAGTGACCACCACCCAATACAGAGAGCATCCTAGTGACCACCACCCAATACAGAGAGCATCCTAGTAATCAGAGAGTATCCTAGTGACCACAACCCAATACAGAGAGCATCCTAGTGACCATGACCCAGATCCTGGGCTACAGTGCGTACGTAATTCCCGTAATTCTTACCATGCCGTAAATGTGGGCGTACGTAACTAATGTTACGTATGCCGGCTCTTACGAAAAGGAGGCTTTCCCCCCATTATGCATGTCGTATCTTCGCCATGAAGGCAGAGATAGACATGGTAATGAGGGGACGGAGCGGAGGAAGCCCCATTACTATTCGGTATGCGGCCGTAAGGCTTCATACGTGATCATAAAAGTTAGGGTAGGAATCTGGGGAGTGCACGGGGCTCCCCGCTACGATGCCGACCATAGTGATCTTGGGCGGCCGTTGATCAATATCCGGCCCCATCACCCAGTACAGGGAACATCCTAGTGATCATCATCCAATAGAGAGCATCCTAATGATAACCACCCAATACAGAGAGCATCCTAGTGACCACCACCCAATACAGAGAGCATCCTAGTGACACCACCCAATACAGAGAGCATCCTAGTGACCACCAACCAATACAGAGAATCACAACCACCCAATACAGAGAGAATCCTAGTGACTATTATCCAATACAGAGAGCATCCTAGTGACCACCATCCAATATAGAGGGCCTCCTAGTGACTACCGTCCAACACAGAGAGCATCCTAGTGATCACCACCCAATACGAAAAAAAAACCTGAATATATATCCATTACCAGTACTTTATGGTCCATATAATAAGTGAAAATTGCTTCAGCAATTTCCCCCTTATCACACATGATCTTCCTTCAGTCTTCATATCTCCAGCAATATATTCATATAACATACAATCAATACAGAATCCTGTGCGCGTGACAGATGTTACACATAAAAACTCATTGCGCACAGAGCTTATCTAAGAACCCAATGACATCCATAAGATGAAGCCAGCACTCCATAGGAACAAGGTTAGGAACAGTGGGTGGGGGAGGTATTTAAATTAGATGGTTGTGGGCGGGGTTGTGCTTCTCCATTCTTACTCTGCACAAACAAACACGCATGGAAAGGTAGGTATGGTGGCGAGAATTAGCTAAAATACGTAAGAACGAGCAGAGAGTCATAGGAGCGCACTTGCTACTTAGGTGCATCGTTTTTACGAATCTGCGCGTACTTATTTCCTACTTAAGTGTGAATCAGGCCTGTTGTCTGTCAAGCATTTTAGATTGCATTTAACCCTTCCCTTCCATTACCCTAACCCTCCCTTCTCCGTAGCCTGACCCTAACCCTCCCTTCCCCACAGCTAAACCATAGCCCTACCTTTCCTGCTGCTTAACCCTAACCCTCCCTTCTCTGTAGACTGACCCTAACACTCCCTTCCCCATAGACTGACCCTAACCCTCCCTTCCCCATAGACTGACCCTAACACTCCCTTCCACGCAGCCTAACCCTAAGACTCCCCTTCCATGACCCTAACTCTCCTTTGGGAGAGGGGAAGCCATGGGTACCCATTCTAAAAATCAGTCTTTGCAAAATAGAGCCAGAAAAAAAATCAGTTTTCGTCTGTCTTAATTTCTAAAAGACAGCATTCACGATGGAGACTCCGTCTCTAGACCCCTTGTCTATACGCTCTATTATCTATTAATCCTTTCTGTGTTCTCACCAAACTTTCAACGTTTTTTCCGTGCTCCTCCTCTTTTTTTTCCAGACTCCTGTTCTGTTACCTAGAGATCTCCCCTTTCTCTACCTAGCTTCTTACCTTCTGTAGACAGACCCCTCCTCGGTTTTCTCAAGACTACGGACCATATTCAGACTACTACTACTACTACTATGTATAGTATATACGTCCGGAGTTTCCCGTTTTTTATTACAGCGCATGCAGAGTCATTTTTTTTATGTAATCTACGTATGTTTACCTTACGTAGATTGCGTATATGCAATATTTAAGACAGCATATGCGCAATTTACGTAAGGAAAAGATAAGTAGATTACGTTAAAAAAAAATGACCACACATGCGCAGTACTAAAAGACGAGAAACTCAGGACTTATATGCTATAAATCTGAATATGGTCCTACGTCTGTTCTCACCAGACTCTTCTCCGGTTCCCGTCTTTCCTCTTCTATGTTCTATTAACCCTTTCTATCTCCTCTCTAGACTTCTGTTTTCTCTTTAGACCCTTCTTGACCTCTCCAGAATTCCGCCAAAGTCTTCTCATCTTAGGATTTCTCTGCTGGTGTTTTTTATGTTTCTCCTCTGGCTCCTCTTCATTAGAACCTATCAATTAGAGTGGAGGCCAAGAGCTTCTTCTACACAGCAGATGGCGGTCCCTAACCTTGATCCCCTGTAGCCAGACCTCCCCTGATACAGTGTGGATGATACCGAACACCAGGCGTGCAATTATCTGGCCCGTGCGATATGCTGTTTGCTTGTAAGGTTTTCCATCTGATGTTACGGTTTCCCAGAAACTATCCGTTCTTTTGTTCCACGTTCCATGTTCCTTCTCATTTATTAACATGTTTTGTAGAAGTGAGCGGTAATCAGCTTTAATGACATCCATATGGGATATCGGAATGTTATTATCCACCTTCTACAGAGATGCGGAAGCTTCCGAGACAACAAGGCAGAGTGTCCAGATAGGAAGGATGAACAGATGGACGGGCGAAGAGGAAAATAATGGAACAAAAATTAAATCAACTGGTGGCAAATGCAGAAATTAATTCATCTCTAATGAAAAATACATTGCAGGGAGTGTACAGTCTTCAGCTGCAGATAGGGTTAAACCTCATACATTCTCTCTCACAGAACTCACAGGTGGAAGACCTGGGTCTATTTACAGTTAGTTAGAGCTTGGGGGAGGGGTTGATTGTGTTGTGGGCGGGGCGACTGACACCAGTTTAGTGGCCAGTGACCAGGGAGGAAACTGTATGAAAGGTTAGCTGCAGGGGTGTGGGTACCCTATTTCGATAGGTCCGCTCTCTCTGTCAGTTTCAAACTGACTGGGATATCGATTGCTTATGCCTTGATGAGGAATAGCAATCGATCCCCGGAGCACTGAACATGGTGTTCCAATAGGTAAGAGTGAAAACTAACCCCAACCCTTTCCCTAATTCTAACCATAACCCTCCCCTTCCATTACCTTAACCCTAACCCTCAGTTCCCCGCAGCCTGACCCTAACCCTCCCTTCCCCCTAGCCTGACCCTAACTCTGCCCTTGGCCTAAACTCTAACCCTCCCTTCCTAAGAGCCTAACCCTAATCCCCCCCAACACTAAAAGTCCCCGGAGAGGTTACTCACCTCTCCGGAGCTGTCAGCGACAGGTCTGCGGTGCGTGCGTCAGGTCCGGTGAAAATGAATGGGTGAGTATACCGAACGGCATAATTACCCATTCATAACAAAAATTCTAAGGTGGCTGCCATTCAAAATAGAGACAGCCAAAAAGGAACTTTCGTCTGTCTCTATTTCTAAAGGCAGCCTGATCCAGACCTACGCCGATGCGCTGTACTTACTAAAGCACAGCGTATCGGCGTTCACTTTCCCCGACACTCCCCCTGTGCGGGCGTATGGCCCCTTCCTTACGCCGGCTGAAG
>WWET01003265.1:115852-137105 GCA_011038615.1 Limnodynastes dumerilii | reverse complement strand
GGGGGACGCCCCCTCCAGCGTCCCTACGGCGCTGCTACGGACGCCCGATCCATGATCGGGCGTTGCCGTAGCAACGCCAGGCAACATCTGCCCGGCGCATGCGCAGATCAGCTTTTCAGCCGATATTACGCTTACGCCCGCCGTCCTAGCGATGGCGGACGTTGTTCTGGATCAGGCCCATTGTGCTGACAATCTGGGTAAATCACAGGAAGCTGGTTGGCTTTTTTCTTTTATACATTTTTATTCATGACTTATCACTTTGAATATATATATAATATGTATAGCACCATCATCTTACGTAGTCATTCTGACAATCATTATAATACAGGAATGGGTAGTAACAAATGGGTGTGGGTCCCTGCTAAGAATCGCTCTAATTCGATAGGGCCGTTCTCTCCCAGGCAGGTTCAAACTGGCTCGGATATCGATTGCTTATGCCTCAATGAGTCATAGCAATCAATCCCCGAAGCACCAAACACGGGACTCTGATAGGTAAGGCTAAAAAAACTAACCCCAACCCTTCCCCTAATTCTGACTCTAACCCCCCCTTCCATTACCCAAACCCTCCCGTCCCTGCAGCCGGACCCTAACCCTTCTTTCCCCACAGCCTGACCGTAACTTTCCCTTCTCTATAGCCTAACCCTAAGACCCCCCTCCCCGCAGCCTGACCGGGTGGGTAAGAGGGCTCGGCTCACAAGCTTATACTCTATAGGACTTTGGGGGTTGATACATAAAGGGAAGTGCTGTATAATGTTATAGAACTATATTATAATATTATACTGCACAATGGAGCAGTCAGGTTGTCATATTGTAAAACACATTTTAAGCTTGTGTGTGTGTTACAATTATTAGTGATACTAATACAGATAAGTAACAGGTAAGTTTTGAAGTATGGGTCGGAAGTGATCTGGTCTAGTGATAATTTCATACTACTCAATAGTAGCTTCACAGAGACAGGAATAATAATGGCGTCTGTCTTGTTTTAATTGCTCTTCCTAATAATCATGACACCATTGGGAATATACTGGCTTTTACTTGTGACTCATCATAGTGGCTCACAGTGTCCTTGTCACATAGCTCCTCTCCTGCGTCGCTGTCAGTTACAGCTCAATGAGAAGCAGGAGAATAAAGACTGATATTACAATTGCACACAGGGCTGGTGCTAAGCAGGGCCAGATTAACAATGGGGTCCCAGGCCTCCATCTGCAAATAGGCCTTCACACACTGCAGTGCAAAAGGGTGAATAGCTGGAAATGGCATCTTCCTCCAAAGCATACAGTGTGGGCTCTTTATCATTTTCAATCCGGCCCTGGAGCTGGGTCTCTGGACACCCAGAGCTTCAGCCTGTCACCCACCCTTTTCCTCAATGCCACCCTAAGCATTGGTTACTTGCACTTTTTCAGCTCAGCCGCTCAGCTGTCATGCTCCTGATTGGCTAAGCAGTACTAGTAAGCACCGCTGTAGGGAATCAACTGAGCCTCTGCTAAGCATCACTGGCTTGTGTGTTCTGCATCACTAGAAGCATTAGGGTCTCTGAGCATCTCCATGAAATGACTACCACACTTTTCTTTAGGATAGGAAAAGGCGGGGTTGCTGACTCTCCTGGAAAATCTGGGAGACTCCCAAAATGCAGGCACTTCTCCTGGTATCCCGTGAGAGCAGGCAAATCTCCATCAGGTGATTTGAGGATGGGGTTTCATGCAAATCAAAGCCACAAGCCCTGCCCCCTAGCCTAACAACACTGTCATTCATAGGGTTACTAGAGACTGGGCGGGACCTGATGATGTATTTACCATCATTAAGCCCCTCCTTCCCCCCTAGCAATACTTTGAAATTGATCAATAATGGTCAGGGGGTGGGGCTTCAGAACACAATTTGCATAAATCATGTTATTAAGCCCCACCCCCATACCATATCTCTATCTCTTCCGGAGGGAAGCCTAGGAAAAGGCGACATGCATTCACCCATGCAGAGGTGGGCAAAACCATGTTGAGCTGCAGGGGAGGCAAATGTTGCGAATGGTATTAAAGTTAAGAGCTGATGTTTCCCAGTCCAAGTCTAAATATAAGTGTAAAAGTAAATCTGGTCAGCATCTGTGTGTAATAAGTTGAATAATAGCTAACTCCCTGCATGCAAAGATTCACATTTATTTGACTCCCCCTGAAATTTCAACGTAGTTTTGCCCAGGTGTAACTTTCTTCCTGATTCTCTCTTATTTCCAGTGTCTGGGGACCGTATTCAAAGATCAGAATGAGTTAGGTGCAGATACATCCGCACCTATCGCACCCATCCAGCACCACAACCCAACCCTGTTTTTAGGATCCTTATGGAACTTAAGTGTTCCCTAGTGTTTCCTTAAGTAGCCGTGTGCGTATTTTCCTTCTTAAGAAAGAAAGATCCCTTCACGGCACCCTCCCCGGCTCATTTAAATCCCTCCTTCCACCTACTTTTCCTAAAAATAGCCAGAGGTTGCCGTGGGTCACCTCTTCTTACCTAACTAACTACAAGCCGTATTAAAAGACCATACTTAGTTCAACTGTGTCCTTAAATGCTACCTAGCTTGTGTATAGTCAGTATGACTACTCATGCGCCATAGTTAAATTCTTAAATATACGCACTTAAGAAGCTTGATCTCCTTATGGTCCTGGGTTATTATTAAAAGTGCAGTTCACAAAAGTGTGATTGTCTTGGAGAAATTGGATCTACTTCATCTTTTAACATAACATAACAGACAGTAGAGATTTTTTTCTCTTAAATAAAGGGACTGATTCAATTGACCGCTAAGATGAGAATAAGCGCAAAGTGTGGCTATTACGGTAACCAAAACTCACGCGTTTGAATTAACACCTCTATGGGGTGTGAGATAAAATGGAAATTCACAACTAAATTATGCCCCACAAAAAACAAGTCAAAATAAGAATAAAGAAAGATTAAAAAAAAAAATATATATATATATCCTGTGACTGAAGAACCAACTGATAATTCTGCGAACTTACGTGCAAGAAAATACGCTCCGCGAATAAACGTACGGCACACGTAGTTCTGGATCTACCCCAATCTCTTTTGTTGCAAGTGTATAACCATAACGGAAGGTAAAATAATAAGATATATTGTAATACAGGAATCATCTCTAGCAAACAACTTGTTTGGATAATAGGGTATCTCTGGTAGAGAGATGGAACAACGCTTTGCATAGAGCAATATCTTTCCAGCCATTTGTATAATAGAGGGAGAAGATCGTTTACTTTCTGCAAAACACTTCAACATAGAAATATTGCAGAAGTTCCTATTTTATTGGTTTATTCTTTGACTTACAGCCAACAGATATTTCATCAGCTCCTCAGATCGCGTTTTATGATTGACTATGTGACATAAAAATATACAGTCCCCCCTAAATAATCCAAATGTGTATGCTCACCTAGATAAGCACGCAGCATTATAATGCAACTTGGCAAAAGCATTCGACTCGGGGGAGTCTTTAATACCGATGATCATTGTAGCAGTTCTGTGGTTACTGAATAATTCCCCAAGTAGATGAATCAGGCAGGGATTCGTATTTTTTTATTCCCAGAAATATTAGGTACGGTGCACAGAGGAATAAGGAATATCATATTTAATACATGATGTTGAAATGAGCATAAGAAAGACATATATTCTATTATCTGCAACATAAGGGACAGTTCCTGCTGTCCGTGAGATGCTCCTAAAGAATGACAAATAATACAGTATCCAGCGGCAAACGCAGAATATTGAAAGGGGGGTTTCCAATGTGTGTAATACATGTGGGGTATATCAGCATAGCTCCCAACATGCTGGAAGATCAAGCTCTTTTTTGCCCAAGCTCTTCTCCTGATCAGCCCCTATTGTCATGCCACACGAGGCAAAAATGACCCCTAGCCTGTTTGTGTGTGTAAGTGTGTGAGCGTGTGTGTGTGTGTGTCTGTGCGTGTGAGTGTGTGTCTGTGTATGTGAGTGTATGTGTGTGTGTGTGTGTGTGAGTGTGTGTCTGTGTGTCTGTGTGTGTGAATGTGTGTGTGTGTGTGTATGTGTGTGTGCGTGTGTGTGTGTGAGTGTGTGTCTGTGTGTCTGTGTGTGTGAATGTGTGTGTTTGTGTGTGTGTGCGTGTGTGTGTGTGAGTGTGTGTGTGTGTGTGTGTGTGTGTGTGTGTGTGTGTGTGTGTGTGTGTGTGTGTGTGAGTGTGTGTGTGAGTGTATGTTAGGAAATTAGAACCAGATCCAGACCTATGCAAATAATACGCCCTTGTGAGTAGCGTATTTACACCAGCGTACCTACAAAGCACTCCGCTAGGCACTCCCCTCAGTCATCCGTATTTATGTCGTCTCACGCCGACCAAACTCTACCCTAACTTTTCTGAAGGGAACCGCAGGCGTCCGTATGCTCCAATGCGTATTTACGGCTCATAGCGTGCCCATACTGTATGATCTACATGCCTCACCCCGCCTCCGAGGTGAATTACGGGTGTCGCATGGCTAACATGCCCTTACGTTCGTAGTTACACTGTGGACCTTAGTTTCGTGTGTCTAAATTCAGAGATTATGGTCGTAACATTTGCCGTGCACATGCGCAGAACATGGAAAACAGGGTTTTTACGACTACACTGAGCGTAAAAACGCAAGCAGGCGTAGGTCTGGATGATGGGCCTGATCCAGGCCTACGCCGATGCTCTGTGCTTACTAAAACACAGCGTATCGGCGTCCACTCTCCCCGACACTCCCCCTGTGCGGCCGTATTTCCCATTGCTTATGCCGGCTAAAGGCTACCCTAACTTCAGCCGGCGTAAGCAATAGGTAATACGCTCGCACACGAGCGTACTACCGCTAAGCCCTCCCTCCCTCATTATATTACCTCCCCCCGCCCACCTTCACTAACCTTAACGTAGGGACGCTAGGTGGACGCCCCATCCAGCTTCCCTACGCTGTTCCTACGGACGCCGATCGTAAATTCAACGTAATAACATTACTATGCATGCGCAGTTAATCCAATCCTCTGGAACTCCGCACAAAAACGGATCTGTGAATACGGTCCATTATTTCCTGATACCTGAAGATAATACACAGGTAATAACACAGAATTTTCAGGTTGACAGAACTCATGGTGTCAGATTTACTAATCTGCTGGTTTGTAAAAGTGGAGATGTTGCCCATAGCAACCAATCAGATTCTAGCTGACATTCTCTAGTTCGTAATAGAAAAGTGAGAGCTAGAATCTGATTGGTTGCTATGGGCAACATCTCCACTTTTAAAATCCCGCATTTTACTAAATCTGGACTTGGATTCCAAGCTTTGATGTTGATCCCATCAGCCAGGGCAAGAGAAAAATCCCGTCTACTGCCGTCGTATTCCTGTGGCTACCATCCACTTGGATGACTCCTTCTGTGACTGATCTCAACTAGACTAGGCCTCCTAATATGCCAGCCGCAGGTGTTGTCTAGTCATAAGCAGTCCTTACTTTAAACAATGGTAGTGCCAAGGCAACCAATGCCCAAGTGTTGACAACTTAACACCCAGCTGGGATTTTATGCCAGGATAGGTGATTCTTTTGCAATTTTTTAAACCAAAGGGCTGATTGTTTTTGCAGTTCTGGCAATGGTAAAATTCATTATTGGCAAAAATCAAGTGACTGTTATCCAGTGTTGAGGAAAATGCACCTGTTGTATGTGTATTGATTGGATTTGTTATAAATGCCTGGGGTTTGCTGCAAGAATTACAGAAAACCAATATAAGCAATTTCTTTATTACAGGTATCCAAACGGATACACTGTACAGAAATAAGAGAGAGTGACTCAAGTACAAGGTAACAGTTTCCAGGTAAATACACTGGTGTAAGATAACATATTTCAGGCAGGCTGTAACAGATTACAGACCAAGTACACAGGGATGAGAAAGCAGATGTCAGACGAGGCATACAAGTTACATACACTGGTAAGAGGACAAAGATAAATAACATAAATACAGACAAGAAACCTTAGAGAATAAGCAGAAGGAACAATGGAGAACAAGCATGAATGCAGACATGTGGAGGCAGATTACAGGAACATGGCAGAGACCAGCAAGCTAACACACAGCAAAAGGGATCAGGAAATAATGACCCACACCTAACTCTGGAATGATGGGATAGATAAAACCAGAGCACAGGTGTAGGATAACAAGCACATTACATGATTACTCCCAGAGACAGTGTTCAACAGCAGCCTCTAAGGGTAGGAAATAGAAATGTCCACAAAAAGAAACAATCTAAGACAGCCCCTAGAGGCAAAAACCAGATATAGGAGTCCAGGGTGTAACAGGATCCTACCATATATTTTTATACTGTGCTGTTATTAAAAGTCAATTAAGTAGAATTACAAAATAGCAATGTGTTTGTAAGGCGGTGTATAACAGAAGACTGATTTTTTAATACTGCTGTACACCACGCAGTAACTCGGGCCAATGTTAATACTGCCAGTCTCCTGTGCCAATAATATTAGCACAGATATTTTTAATAAAAGATGCAGGGAGGAATTATGGAGCTTTAGCTTGAAATGTGCTCTGACAGATGTCTTATCAGCTTTACCAAACACTTTCCACATTATTAGAACAATGATCCATTGCCCGTGGCTCTTCTAATTCAATGATGTATGCAGACAACCTAATATGGAGAATCGTTATATTACTGTACACACGTGAGCATAGGAACACGGTTGTTCTAATGACAATTCATAAAACAGAATGGAAGGAATGGAACAATAGTCATCCCAAAAGTGATATCTTTACCCTGCGTCCTAAATCCTAATTTAATTGAAGAGGTCATTTTGTAATTGCTTTCTTGTTATCCATTAATTGAGATTTAAAGATGAGTTATAACACAAAACACAACAAGGCAGCTAAATCTGTGGGATTAAGCGGACCCCAAATCCCCTCATCCATTTATAGGAACGGTTGATCTACATTACTATGACAGTGCCCCATTCATGGAAACTTGAAACATCTGTATTTTCCATCGCTATCATGATGCAGATTATTCTCCTTATTGCTTGAGGTCATGCATAGTGTCTTCTGTCTTTACACGCAGTTTAGAAGATCACATGGGCGCAATGCTTTGTGCTATTTCCATTCATGTTTTAATGAGCAGGACATTTTATTAATGAAATAGGTATTAATGATTTGGAGCACCAATCCTTAAGGGTAATTCATCAGTGCAAAAAGGGCATCCCTTGTTCAAGGTATTGGATGCTATTCATAAAACTAAAGCTAATAAATGAAAGAATTCACTAATGAAACCTAATATTTCTAGGAAACTGGTCAGGGTTGGTCTGATAGGTTGCCTTCTCGGTGATATCACTAGCTCCTAGCTATTGGATAGGCTGCATTCTCACTCAGTGATGTCACTGGTTCTTACTGAATGGATAAGCTGCATTCTTAGTGATGTCACTGGTTCCTAATGACTGGATAGGCTGCATTTTCTGTGATGTCACTGGCTTCTGGTGACTGGATAGGTTGCATTCTCAGTGATGTCACTGGCTCCTAGTGACTGGATAGGCTGCATTCTCAGGGATGTCACTGTCTCCTAGTGACTGAATAGGCTGCACTCTCAGGGATGTCACTGGCTCCTAGTGACTGGATAGGTTGCATTCTCAGTGATGTCACTGGTTCTTAGTGACTGGATAGGCTGCATTCTCAGGGATGTCACTGGCTTCTAACAACTTGTAGTTTTCTGGCAAACTAGGTGCGACCGCAGTAATTTCTTTCCGGCTTCAATTAAGACTAAACCTAACCCGGGTGGCTGTATAATCTTCATAATACCCCTTAAATCCTTATCCTGTTGTACTGGATCTGTAACCAAATAAATGAATTTTAGGGAGTTAGATCCCTTATGGATATGAGCTGAAGATGTTCAGAATATTATGCAAATTGTATGTTGAAGGAAATATAAAAGATATTTTCTAGATGAAGGGGGAAGTTGACGAGGGAAGTACCGCAGCAGCATCATTAGTGGATTCGGCTCTGCATGTGATTAATTAAGAAATACTTGATAAATACCGTCTCGGAGATCTGTAAATCACAAGGAGCTGTAAAGATAATTGAATGGAATTGATTAATTGTACATTCAGGAGAGCCATTTAAATGCAGGTCACATATTTGCATAGATTATATACATTGTGTTATTGTATTAGAATTTAATCCAGACGTCGCTGGCAGCTAGCGGGTCAGCAAGAACCGGGCTAATGGCAGAGAGTCAGCACTGCTTGTATGTATGTCATTTAAATGTTAATTAGCGAGATACATGTAGATATGACTTGAGCGCTTTTGAAAGGCATGGGCTGATATACAAATGAGGCGCTCGTTGATTTGATTATATGTGAAACATGACAATTGCAGATCAAGTCAGACACAATTGCTAACGAGGGGGCTGGTTCAGTAAGAGTGTCTGTTGTGAGTTCCCAGGGGCATACTGTATACGACTAGCAACAGAGACAAGTAAATGGTGCGTGTGGTTAACGTATATAGCCGTTTAACCCTCATAGCAATGAACGCTCCCTATCAACTGGCCTAATGCAACATATTTCTGCTCCTTATTAAAAAAAAAAGCAACGACTGGTGCTTGAAGGGTTAACTAGGGAGAGAAATGTGTCTGTACACAGTTATTCAGGGCCCTATAGTATACCGTGTCTCCGCGTTTCTTTGCACTGCGCAGGAAAAAATGTGTACGGAATGACGGCGATCTATTGAGTTTAAGCCGATCACGGTCTTTGGACAGTCAGCAGCCCAGGAGAGGCTGAGTTGTCGCATATAACAACCCACTTTATAGCTCATAGCCAGTCACAGACTAATTACAAAATGGTAGAAAATGTGACGGTATTGTGGGGATTACATTGATAACGATGGATGAAAGAGTTTTGAATGTTGTAAATAGTTTAATTCCTAGGGAGAAGGAATTAGGGTCAAACACTGCAAGTCTGTATGACTGTAATGCTGGCATTTAAGTCATATAGACTCATTGATGATCCGCCAGCTGGCTAATAAGTGTACTTCAGTGTAAATACCACCAGCCAGCAGATCACTGATGTGTCTGTAATTTGCCAGCATTTAAGTCATACAGACTAACAGGACGTTTTCATGCTCCTCCCATTTATATTTTAGAAATCACCCCCTTGTCCCCACTCCTCCATTTAATCACACGTGCGTGAGGGAAAGGGGGTAGGGGTTAGCGGTGTGGTTGCATGAATCTGTGGGTACTGCCGTGTGATTGTAAACCCCTACACCTCCACTACTCTGTGATCCGATTACATACTAATCAAATCTTGAGTTTCAGTCCTACATGCTTCATAGTTAATCCTGTTGACGGTGTATAGTTGTACCTGGAGACATGGCAGAGATACCCGATTGTAGACCATTAGTAAATAATTTAAACTTTGTTTACTTACCATTTAGCAGCTGCCAATTTCCTGCAGAGATCAGACAATGGAGCTTACATCACCCATTCAATTCACAGAATTAGTCATACAGGACTAGATTCACAGATACGATTTTGCTATGTTTTGCGTACGTATTTTTAGGAGTAACTGCCCATGCGTCGTAATTTTTTCCACACACGTTACGTGGGATTTAGACACGGAAGTTCATTAGGCACAGATTTCTGAATTGCACTTAGTGACATATGTATGGAGGGGGCCTGGGTGTCATCTGTATGTACGAAGTTACATGAAAGTGGGCGGGGGGGCATTTAAATGGCCTTTTGAGGGGGTGGTTAGTAATTTACGCACGCACGTACGTAAGCAACTTAGACACGTAAATGCACACGTAGAATTAAGGGTGACCTATGAAGTCACCAAAATTTCATCCGTGCGAGATGAGTGTCATGGGTGTTGCCTTGCAACGTACATGCGTATATTTGCGTACTTATTACACACGTATCTGTGAATACGGTCCACACTCTCTTTGTGGGACATTGAACGGGAGACATTGCCTCTGTCTGATTTCTGCAGGAAGCCAGTAGATGCTAAATGGTAAATAAACAACATTTTAATGATTTCTTAAGCTCTATTCAACTTTCCCCAGCAGGTGAGTCCGCCATATATGAAATGTCATGCTATGTATTGACAGAATTTTCCCTATTTTTGTGAAATGTTTATCTGGACACAACTATATATATATATGAATACATGTAAAGTATTGTTAATTGTGTTTTGTGCAAATATTCATTGTTAAATATTATGAAAATTCACCTGTCAACCCTTGTCATATTTCTATATTGCAAACAATTGGGAATCTCCATACAGACATTGGGGTAGATCCAGAACTCCGCTTGCAATCCGTTTACTAGCACAGTGTATTTTCGCGTGCATACCTTCTATACACTCCCCTTGTCACACCCCTTGAATGTACGTTTTTGACCGCTTTCCGCTTTCCAAACCCTACCTTAACTTTCGCCCATGTAACCGATGTCATCCGCACACGTACAGATGGGTAACACGTATTAACGCAGCTAAGCGCGCCCATACTGTACAGTTTAAATGAAAACCCCCCGCCTACATTGCGTATTTTAGACGTACTTTTGGCTCACGTAAAATTTTCACGCCCACACATACGGATTTACGCAGCAAATACGTAAATGCCCCATACGCTCACATTTACGTTACATTACGTAGCGTATTTTCTATGGTGCGCATGCGGAGTACTTACCAAAACACGATTTTACGTCTCCATCACGCGTAAATTCGCTCACAAGCGTTGTTCTGGATCTGCCCCATTGCCTGTAAATAATAATTAAATTTTTTTCTCTTTTCGAATAACATTTTTGGCAACTTTATAAGAGCTGTGACAATGCTGCACCAAGGTTGGATTATATGACCAAACAAAGTGTTTAGCAAATATACAACACTGTAGCCACTAAGTAACCAGTTATTAAGGGATTGAAGGCTGCGCCGCTATAATACTTCCAGAGTGTAATCACACGCGCTAGTTACTGGCTGCCTTCCAGGTGATTACTTGTTGCAGAAAGAAATACGGAGCGTAATACACCGTGACATTAACTTTGGAACTTTCTTACAAACTGTTGCATTGAATTAAAAGAGAGCCGAGACATGAAGAAGACTTTGAGGGCGAATACTTTTGATTCCATGTCGGTGAAATGTCACGTCAATAGTTCTGTAACCTTGTGTGGGTCACTCGCAGCTTAATTCCACCGCGCCGCGTCAGCAGACTCTATTTATACCTTTGCTGCATCGTCACTTTCTGTCCATCAGAGGGTTGACAGATGACCAATTCCTCTGGTGGTCAAGGTGACAACATAGGTTGTACTCTTTGTCTGTGATTATTATTATTATTATTATTATTATTATTATTGTTGTTGTTGTTGTTATTATTGTTGACGCCTCTTATTAATAATCCGTCCGACCTTTTATGTTCGCACGCATTTTTTGTCGTACGGAATTTACTTCCGCATCATTCCAATTACGCTTCATAACTCCATGGTCTGCACATGTGCCCAGAATAGAAATCACGCCACTTACTTGCGGAAAGATAGATGCTGAAGTGGTGAAGCTTTAACAGCACATATACATAGAGATTTGTTCGATTATTATAGGGGGCCAGAGACAGATCGCGCATGTGTTACAAACGTACGGAGGTCTAGACGTCCGCACGGAAGAGGGAAATGGACTCCTATAGCACTCAAATGACTTGCTTACTGTCACCTAACATAAGTAATTCAGGATTAGACCCAGGGTTGTTATTATTGGGACGGACTCTCACTTAAGAAGCTTCGGCTTCTTAATTGCAGTTACGCAATCTAGGTACCACGTACATACGTAAATTGACAAAGTACGGTCTTTAAAGAAGTGGGTGGGTGGCGGGGAGGGTGCGGCGATCCAGTCTCTGTGGGTATTTTCCTTCTTAATGTAGCCTATGTGGCTTAAGTGCCATTAGGGACCAGATCAAGACCCCTGCATGCTTTCCATACGTCCGGGAGTCTGTCCGTCCAACAGAGAGAGGGGAGTGAACGCCCCCTGTCACTTCCCCCCTCTCTCGTGTTTACGCTACCATAAGTCTGCCTTAATAATAGCGTGCACTGTACACGCTATTACACTGTACAATCACCATGCTTCTCCCCGCCCACTTCCTCAGAAATGGCATTGCACGGAACTTCGTAAGTTCTGTACGATGCTTGCTATGCTAGTGTAATTATCGTAACACTAGGGTAACATCTAGAGGGCGCATGCACCCTCCAGTCAAATCAGGCCCCTAACGCACCTTGCATACATAAGTGGCCTAAAGTTATAAACTCTGGATCTGGTCCTGGGTTACTAAAAACAGGGGGCAGATTGTGGGGCTGGAAGGGTGAGCTGGGGGTGGATCCATGTACAGTAAATAGCCAAAAAAAAAGAAACAACAGGAATTAGATCCTACATTCTACAATCCTGTACAAATGACTAAAAAGAGAACAAAGGTAATAAAAAGGAAGCGTAAAATAGTTCAAACATTCACAAGGTGTTGAATAAATGACATTTGCTGATGAAAGGGAAGTGATACATTTATTGGATGTGGATAATTAGAAGATTATAAGCTTCCACTTGCTGTAGACTTTGTTAATACTCTGCTCTATAGTTACAATATGAATTAAATATGAGTTTCCTGCAGAATATTTGCACTTGGATAAAGAATGGAAACTCGGGACACAATGACAGTAATGGGGTCAAACAAAATCTTACTAGAAGTTAGATGGCTGAGAAAGGCGCTTGGTTTGATTAGGACGGACATTTGTGCTTAATGTGCCGCCATGGTTTAAATGTATTTATAGTTGGCTCTATTTGCAGAATAACACAACTTATTTACAACTAATTTATTTATTAACAGGTTTTTATATAGCGCTATTAGTTAATATAACGCTTTACAGAGAATATTTCACATCAGTCCCTGCCCCATTGGAGCTATATACTAAGGTCTTTAACATAGACAACCGGAGCACCCGGAGGAAATCTACACAGACACAGGGAGAGCATACAAACTACACACAGATAAGGCCTATTAGGGAATAGACCTCCTGACCTCAGCGCTGTGAGACTCAATAAAATAAGGACGCCAGAACATCTGAGAAGCATTTCGGATGCAATGGTGAATAACAGTCTCCAATAACGTATGTAACTAATCTTTCTTGTTTTATTTACCAAATAGAATGGCAAAGTTAGTTGCTGGTTAATGGCAAGACTGGGCTCTTTCTTTTTCTTCTGCTTCTCCTCTTCTTCTCTTTCTCCTTCTTCTTCTTCTTCTTCTTCTTCTTCTTCTTCTTCTCTTTCGTCTTCTTCTCTTTCTCCTTCTTCTTCTTGTCTTTCTCCTTCTTCTTCTTGTCTTTCTTCTTCTTCTTCTTGTGTCTTTCTCCTTCTTCTTCTTTTCCTTCTCTTTCTTCTTCTTGTCTTTTTCCTTTTTCTTCTCCTTCTTCGCCTTCTTCTCTTTCTCCTCTTTCTCCTTCTTCTTCTTGTCTTTCTCTTTCTTCTTCTTTTCCTTCTCCTTCTTCTTCTTGTCTTTCTCCTTCTTCTTCTTGTGTCTTTCTCCTTCTTCTCCTTTTCCATCTTTTCTTTTTCCCCCATCTTCTTTCTCCTTTTTCTTTTTCTTCTTAGTTACGTACGTCTGAAGGAATGCTTGCTGAACATCTGGCGCACACATGTGCCGAAATTCCTAGATGGGGCTTACACAAATAATTTGTGTACGTTCCTTGACGTATTTACTTCTGGATCCAGCCCATTGTTATTATCTCTTCCATATTTACTGCTTTACTTGCTAAGCTGCTCTGTGGCCCCATCACATTTAAAAAAAATGAACTGGCAAAATAAAGACCATTTTCCCCTCTTTTAATTAGTTCAATAAAACCCAAATATTTCTTTAGACCTCACTACTTGTGCCGTGTCAGGTTTCCTGGTGTGAGTGAAGGGAAAGGGGTCTGTACACATTACAGACATCGGACCTGATATCAGAGACTGAAAATAAGAGAGGAAAGTTACACCTGGGCAAGACCATGTTGATTTCAGGGGGAGTCAAGTTGATTGTAATCTTTGCATGTAGGGATATAGCTTTGCTTTTGTATACTGCACACAGATGGTGACTAACTTTAGTTTTACACAGTTATTTAGACTTGGGATAGACTAAGAATTAGACTCAATTCTAATGCTGTGTGCAGTAGTTAAAATTTGACCCCCCTGAAATCAGCATGGTTTTGCCCAGGAGTAACTTTCCTCTCTTACTTTCAGTCTCTGAATCAGGTCGATCATCCATTGGAAGTTTATGGAATTGTGATCATCTTGTTTTAGTTAGATGTATTTTTTTGCCTGGTCACCTCTCATGGTAGCATCTCTGGGACACATATTCTCCGTTCTCAGAGGTAGAGTAGTAGAGATTGTCTCTGTCACATCAGCGCATTCATTTCCACTTGTCCAACCTGTTCTAACCCTGTTACGATCATCCCTACAACAGCCCAGACACGTATTACATTGTATCATGATATCTGTTTCACACTCTTTGAAAGGATCCCTTGAACAAAGGAACGACCAATTACCTTGGAAGGATAAGCGAGAGAACATGGTAATGAACAAGTAACCTTTCGAATAATCCCGGCTTAATGGGGCTTTTAATTGATAGCTAAATGCGCTTTAGAGCGAAAGACAACTTTTTATTTAAGTTTTAATAGTTCATCTGTCAAAACTAGATTTAAGCTACGAGACCGGACGGTGTTACAGTAAACATCGTATTTCCGGTGTGAATGGAGTTCTCTTTTCTAGTTCCAGGTTTAATTCAACAGTCAAATTGTACTATAAACATAATAATACACGCGAATCATAGGGCATACCGGGCCAGACTGAGAGGTAAACTTAAACCCTCACGCATTTTGCACTCGTAGATGTGTTTGGGCTGCGTGTGGTCCAAAGCGGTGTCCTTTAGAAAGAAAAAAAGGGTTTTTGTCCCCGTCGAGAACGATTGAAATAGGGCTGCTCTAACCAAGCCAGTTCCGTCTCTTCGAGGCAGAAGCAATCGATCCCCGGAGCACCGAACACAGTGTTCCGAATTGTAAGTATCCCCAACAGCACATCCATACTGTACGATTTAACCCCGCCTCCAAAGCATAATTATGGGTGTCGTATGGATGTCACGTCCCTTTGTTTGTAGTTACGCTGTTGATACGCTGCTGGTACGTATGATCACAGTGATGTGGTGTAACATCTGCCGCGCATGTGCCTTAGAGTAAATACGCTACCGTACATAGCTCAGGATCTGGCCGTTTGTTCCGAAGACTTTTAGAAAGGTCAGATCCAGTTGTGTTTGACCAATCTTGTAAGGATCAGCGGGAGTTAAGTTTGCAGCCTAAATTCACAGTACAAGTTCAAAATTGCCATTTCTGTTTCAGGTCTGAGCTCACATTTGTCTGAAAGACAGCATTTACGCAATCTACGTAAGAAAAAGATACGTAGATGACGTTAAAACATGACTACGTATGCGCAGTAGTAAAAATCGCTAAACACCGGACGTATATGTTATAACGTCCGGTACTCTGAATACCGGCCTAAGTTTGAAGTATGTTGTTTGAGCTTTGCCCAATTATTTCTCGGTTTGCATATATAAGAGTTGATAAGGATTTTAAAACAATTTTTTTTTCTTTAAAATGGAAATATTTACGAAAAACGTAATCATTACTTGAGACCTGTTATTTATTAATGTTTTTCTTTTATGTACAATGTGTTACTGAAGTTGGTCTTAAAGCATCACTTCCCACGCAACTCTAGAGAGCAGTAACTTGTGCCATTTATATAAGGAAGATCCGTTGATGCAATCACCTAAGTAAATCCTGAATTTATTACACTGAGTTCGTGTTTTGCATTAACTAGATCCGAATCTGCTTGCGCTCTCTATCCAGCCTTCAGAAATACAATGCTGATTACATGCGTGATTTCATGATTAATTCATGGCTGAGACACACCAAACTCATCTACACTTCCATACACAGGAAATTTATGTCGGTAGTAGGCGATAAGAAGTAAATAAAAGGGAGGGCGGAAGCCGTTTTGTATTTGGGAACAATACGGAATTTAATCTTGGAAATCATGAAACTTTTTCCTGTTGTGTTCAGTCGAAGGAATTATATTGATCAAATCTTGCTAAATTTTGCAATGTTGAATTATGACTCGTGGGGAAAGACTAAAGGGAATGTGTAACCAGAGATCGCATGTATGATATAAACTCAAGGGTAGAACGTAACTTGGGTGATGTGGTATATTTTGTCTCTTTTGCAGATCATTTTATATATGCTTAGGATAGACATAAGGGTATCCTTATGAAAAGACAAGCATCAAACAGGGTTTCAGGTCAATAGAGGATACAAAAATGAACAGATTAGATAAAGTAGGTAGCTCTTATCTGCCGTCGGGTCTGGTACGAAATAACGACAGTTAAAACATTGACGATCAGAATGTGGACAGGTCAGAATGTGGACAGGTCAGAACGTGGACAGGTCAGAATGTGGACAGGTCAGAATGTAGACAGGTCAGAATGTAGACAGGTCAGAATGTGGACAGGTCAGAATGTGGACAGGTCAGAATGTGGACAGGTCAGAATGTAGACAGTTGAGTGTTATGTTGGTAATTCTTTGTAACAACTGTAAACTTAATGTAATGCAGGCGGATTGTAAAAAACGAGAAGGGCAACACTGATGGATTCACCCTGCAAATCCCTTTTTTTATATATATATATATATAAACTTAAATTTGCCGCTGTGAATTCTTGATACGGACTCTTGCAGTTAGTAGCTAAAAGTTAACGGAATTTGTTGAATGATTATTGATTCATTTTAAGTAGCGCAATACACTAAGATCAGTAAAGGAGCGTCCGGGATCATTATAAATTCACGTTCATCGCGCCTCTTGATACTGGACCGGGCGCAGAGTGTTTAAGCAGTGGATGTGTGTGTCCTATGCAGAGCTCTGACATTTGTATGCGGATTAAAGGTGCAGGCGTTTGGAACATGCAGACACACGTACAGAGGCCGGGAGGCGTCATGCCGATGTCTGTATCACTTTGCATGTTTTAAATGTTTTTTCCCCCTTAATTACAATTTAAATGAAAACCCTCAATAAAATGAAGTTCACTCCTTTAAATAGCGTCTGTGTAGAATGTGCAGCAATACGCAGCTTTTCAGGCTAAAAAAAACCCTATTGTATGTTTTATGATCAATAAAGGGAAAATTGTTTAAAAAAATTAATTGATGCTTAAATTAAAATAATTAGTATTTTTAATAAATCACATAATTATTCTGCACATTAATGTCCACAGGTCACATGATTATGTCACACAGTAATGTCCCCAGATCACATGATTATGTCACACAGTATTGTCCCCAGATCACATGATTATGTCACACAGTATTGTCCCCAGGTCACATGATTATGTCAAACAGTAATGTCCCCAGATCACATAATTATGTCACACAGTAATGACCCCAGATCACATAATTATGGCACACAGTAATGTCCCCAGATCACATGATTATGTCACAAAGTAATGTCCCCAGATCACACAGTAACAAACCCTCCAACATGACCCATTCCATTAGGTACACAATACTCTGCTCCTGAACTTCCAACTGTCACTCACTCTGAATTAACTGATGTTTAAAACCCTTAACAAGGATGGTTACCATAGTAACTGACAATTGGAAGCACAGAAGCAGAGCACTTTGTACCTAGTGGAATGGGTCATATGGAAGAGTCTGCAGTAATTTCTGCAGGTCACATGCTTATACCATACAGTAATGTCCCCCGGTCACATGACCATGTCACACACTAATGTCCCCAGGTCACATGCTTATACCATACAGTATTGTCCCCAGGTCATATGATTATGTCAAATAGTAATATTCCGGTTTATAATTTTATAATATTGCCCACATCTAACCATAAATTAAACAATAGAGTCATAGAATTAATTTTATTCTCTAGTTCTAATTTCATGTCTTTTTGTTTTTGTTTTTGAAGGGGGAGGGGGTCACCCTCACTGCCATGACACCCCTGTTAGAGTTCCCCATTCCCCAATACTGCCACAATCTGCCATACTTATTCTCTCAATACACAAAGCGTTACAGGATGACTATCTATCTATACGTCAGCCATTGTCAAGGGCAAAGGGACATTATTGCAAAATTCTATTGAAAGGCCTGAAGGAAGGACTCTACGGCTATTTAAGGCAATGCAAATGAATCCGTTAAAGTGAAATGGAAAAAACGAAGAAGCGATATTAATAGGAATCCACAGGGACGCGGCGGAGAAAGGTTCACACCTTTAAGTGCACGTTCCATCTCTATTATATGTTCAGTAGCTGACAGCTCCGTCATGTTTGAGAATCAGCACAGCGCTTCTCTGACATCGTCACATGATGTCACCAGCAGCCGCGCACTAAAGCATCGTATTATGTGTCTAGTGACCCCATGAACGGATATGAGCACCCCCTAAATTGTGTCTCCTCTAAGCCTTCAGCTAAGTCATCTATGGTGCTTGAGAAGTGGAATAAACAGATTAATAACCTAATAAAAAATATACGTCATTTGTACTGACCTGAAACTGCATCTTAAAGACATTGGGGTAGATCCAGAACTACGTTTGCCGTACGTTTATTCGCGTAGCGTATTTTCTATGCGTACCTTCTATACACTCCCCTCGGCACACCCTTTGAATGTACGTATTTTGTCAAGATCCGCTTTCCAAACCCTACCTTAACTTTTGCCAACGCAACCGCAGTGATCCGCACACGTACGTATGGGCAACACGAATTTACGCAGCTAAGCACGCCCATACTGTACACTTTACATACAAACCCCCGCCTACTTAACGTATTTCAGATGTATTTTTGACTCACGTAAAATTGGCACGCCCACACGTAAGTATTTACGTGACACATACGTGAATGGCCCATACGTTCACAATTACGCTACACTACTGAGCGTATTTTCTATGGTGCGCATGCGCAGTACTTACCCAAAGGCGATTTTATGTCTCCGCCACACGTAAATTCTGGGACATTTTTTTCAACCTATCAATTCAATAGGAATTTACAACATTAGTGAGAGAATCGGATATAAAGGGCCGTATTCAAAGAAGCGTTTTCACGGCGAGTTCCGTGCGTATTTTTAGGTACGTTTCAACTGCGTAGTAACTTATTTTACATAGTTAACGTAGACTATACGCGCGTAAATGCCTGACGGACAGACTTGTGAGTCGCACTTGGGTACATACATCCAGAGATGCGATGCAAAAATACGCACGTGAAAATTTTTATTAAACTGGGCGGGGGAAGGCATTTAAATGAAGGTATGTGGGCGGGACTAACATGAATCGCACGTACGGAGGACACAGACGCACGCAACTGCTCACGGAAAGTTACAAGTGGTCTATGGAGGCGGAAGTCACTGACATCATGGCCGAGAGAGGGGCGTGTGATGGGTGTGAGGGGGTGTGGCCTGCACCGGCCGTGCGTATAATTGCGCACCTTCATGGAAACGGTTCTATGAATACGACCCTAAGTCATTCGCTCCTTTTGGCCACCTCTGTGTGCGCGGCTGGTAATAATGGATTGCTTCTTATATTTAAATTTAAATCAACAAACTTCTGGATTTAGTGAGTTAGGCCCAGATCCAGTCCCCGCAAGCTTTCCGTACATGTGGGGGTCCATAATTACGTAGCCGTAGCGCACTTCCCGCTGGTGGTAATAAATCTGGACACTCACGCCATACAGCCACAGATTTAGTCATAACGGGGCTTCCTCGACCCCTCATGTATATGGCTATTCGTCCATCGCAAATGACGGGTCAGCCCCTTCTGCGTAAGTGCAGACCACATTTACGCAATCTACGTAAGAAAAAGATACGTAGATTACATAAAAAATGACTACGCATGCGCAGTAGCAAAAATTCGCTAAACACCGGACGTGTATGTTATACGTTCAGTACTCTGAATACGGGCCGCAGGGTGTACCCAGTAACAGTCACGGGGATACTTGTAATGAGTGAATTGATCTTAGCTATGTGCAGAACGTTACCATGTTGTCTGGCACAAGACCCACCCTCTGATTTTACTCTTCAAGGCTTTAAGCAACAAGAGCTAACCATCAGGAAGATTCAGGGCTTCGCGTTGCCTTTACACCGACCCCCCGCGGCGCTCAGCTGCGTCTCTGATGGCTCTAATGACACTTCCAGCGACGATCACACGGCCACAGATGGAGAGAGCGGCAGGAGCCCTAAGACACCAGCGCGGCGTCTCTCCTTATACACAGCAGCTGTCGGCTAAGTACAGTCACGTTTTAACACCCGTCCCCTGTTTAATGAAGATTTCGGGAGTTCTTTTTCGCACAGATCTCTGCAGGAGGCAGGTAATGATCTAGAAACGTTGTGTTGTATAGATTCCGACTTCACTTGTGTAAAGTCAAGGAGCAAAAGACAGTTTCGGCGCTCCATACACACATTATATAACACTATGTGTTAGCACATACATAAAGAGGAGGTGTAGGTCACAATATAGCTATATTGGGTTATGTCACCTGCCCAGCGCCTGTAGGTGAGTCTCTATCCATCTGCTATATGTGTACTCAGGAGGTCTGTATTAAGACACTTGGCTATTTGAAGTGTGCAGCGGCCATATTGAATAGAAGCACATCCTTGTGTTTTCTTGTTACTGGGCCGTATGTAGACTACCGCATAACATATACGTCCGGTGTTTAGCATTTTTTATTACTGCACATGTGTAGTACATTTTTTACGTTATCTTTTCCTTACGTAGATAACATAAAAATTGTACTATGCAAAATAGCATCCTCATATCCTCATCCTCTTATCCTCCTATCCTCATCCTCATATCCTCATCCTCATATCCTCATCCTCTTATCCTCCTATCCTCATATCCTCATCCTCATATCCTCATCCTCTTATCCTCATCCTCATATCCTCATATCCTCATCCTCCTATCCTCATCCTCATATCCTCATCCTCTTATCCTCATCCTCATATCCTCATCCTCATATCCTCATCCTTATATCCTCATCCTCATATCCTCATCCTCTTATCCTCATCCTCTTATCCTCATCCTCATATCCTCATCCTCATATCCTCATCCTTATATCCTCATCCTCATATCCTCATCCTCTTATCCTCATCCTCATATCCTCATCCTCATATCCTCATCCTCATATCCTCATCCTCTTATCCTCCTATCCTCATATCCTCATCC
>WWET01003265.1:95377-105608 GCA_011038615.1 Limnodynastes dumerilii | reverse complement strand
GTCTGTGGACAGTACACACTGGTGAGATATCTGGTGAATGGTCTGTGGACAGTACACACTGGTGAGATATCTGGTGAATGGTCTGTGGACAGTACACACTGGTGAGATATCTGCTAAAAACCCCAGTGTGTGCCCAGCTTAAGAGATGGAGGGAGAATCAGGAACAAAGACCAAACTTCTGTTAACTTATAGAGTCCCCCCTCACCTTTATCTACCCCTCCCCTTCACACTAAACCTAGGGCCGTATTCACAGATCTGTTTTCAGGTGGCGTTACGTGCGCCTATTTAGGAACGGTTGAACTGCGCGTGCGTAGTAACTTTATTTACGTAAGTTACATTAAATGTGAATCGCACTTGGTGACATACGTACGGATGGGCGGGGTTGAAATACGGACGTGAAAATTTACATAAAAGTGGGTGGGGGAGGCATTTAAATGAACACTCGAGGGCGTGGCTATAAAGAATCACATGTACGGCATACATATACGCACGTAAAGTTAGAGGTTCTCTATGAAGGCGTAAGTCTCCAATTGCAGGGCCGTGAGAGGGGAGTGTCCTGGGTGTTGGTGGGCGTTGGCTTGCTACGTGCGTGCGTATAATTGCGCATCTGTGAATATGGCCCCTGATTACTAACTCTGTCCTTGCTGGGGCACAATGACAAAGACCCTCTATTCTCTTCTAAATGCGGTGCGAGTCTCCGTGTCTTTATTCGGTGAATTGCTGTTGGTTGGATGGCGTGTTGGTGAGTCTTCAGACATTTAAAAATAGAAGAGTTCGTCCAGAACAAAAATCTCCCCGATCCCTGTAAATCTCTTTCCCTCTGTCCTGTATCAGGTATCAGTCTCTGTCCTCTCTATTGGTTTTTCTACTCAATATATCAAAGTGAATGTATTTTCCTGGGATGAATTTCTTTATCAAAGTTCTTTGTATAATCAGTCTGGGCTGTTCCACCGGTGTCTAATAGCAGCTGAAGTATCGGTAGATAAGGGCAGTTTTTGCCTGCAGCCAGTGCTGTGCTGTGATGTCTATAGTTCATTGTGACAAGGAGTAGTCTGCACTCCTTGTGCTGTGTCATGACAGACAGGAGAGATGTCTCTCTCAACGGCATATTCATCAGATGTGGGATAAGGTCTGTCAGGGGCTGGAACGGGTACATTAATTGTGAAGCCGCGAAAACCTCTCTCTCTCTCTGGACTAGCGAGACGCCATTGTCCGCACTTTCTATCCTGGACTTCACTCCTCTTTGCTAAAAAAAATGAATGCAATTCAGGCTGGATAAATAATCAAATACACTCAGCGACGAATCTACTAAAACACTAATGAAGTTAACTTTTTTTTTGGCATTTTTTTTACAACAAAATTTTTGGCGTTTTTAAGTGTATGTTATTAAAAAAAGGTTATTTTAGTGATAGAATCTATTGACCTTAGAATATGCTCTATGCAGGGGGAGGGGTTTCTAAATACCCAGAAACCCCTCCTGGCAGACACTCTATCAATTTCTCCGACCAGCGGATTGCTCTTATGATTAGGCCAAACACAGTATAAAGAGCTGCTGTCAGGGTTTACCACTGATGATGGTTGAGAAGGGGCCCCCATAACAGATCAAGCTTCAGGGACCCAAAAATTTAGGTCTGCCGCTGAAAACATTTTATAGAAATGGCCCATAATGTTTTTCTAAATTTCTACGATACAGGAAACAGTTGGAAAAAACAAAAAGCACTAAAATAGATCAATAATGGTTTAAAATAATTAATTTCATTAAATATGCATTTAAAGCTGAAACATAACTGTGAAGATGAAATGTCAGCAAAATATAAAATATAGAAAGAGAACAAAAATAGTAATTAAATGTGTAAAGCTATTCAAAAACAGTTTCTGTGCAGTTCAATTCCTCCGTTTATCATGGGCTGCCATTCTTCAAAAACACACTCTGTTGATTCCAAAAGTATGTAATTCTATTTAATTTAAATCACAAATGAGGCTGATGTCAATAAACATATAAAAAAAGACATAACTAGGCAGACACTATAGTATATAATGGGAAAAACAGCGTGATAGAGCTTGCCGATACTTGTTTCGCTGTGGCCACTTTCTAAGTGCATCTTCTGAATTTCGTCAATAGGGAACAACTGAAGAATCCATACAACTGCGTCATTCAGTAGAAAACATACAGCACAATACGCATCCATTATTATTATTATTATTATTATTATTATTATTATACTAGCAGAAGTGCCCGGCGTTGCCCGATTTCAATGAGTTGGATGTAGCTGTAAACTCGCACAATCAAATATACAAACGTTCCTCACCCACAACCTTCTAGTAGGTTTAGCAGAGTTGTATTTGTTCTGTTCGACTAAACTTGGGTTTAAATATCATCGGGAATGTCACCAATCAGCTTAGCGGCCCCGAAAACCATGGATTTGACAGTAATGTCGGTCATTTTGAACATTTTATTATTCACCCCTTCTCACCTCACTGTTCCTCTCAACGACCCCGAAAACTATGGATTCCACACTAATATCGGTCGTTTTCCATTATTTTACATAAAGGGTTGGCATCATACAAGATCCATTCGGTGTAATAGGATAAAATGATATATACACACAATGGGCCAGATCCAGACCTTTGCCGCTGCGCTGTGCATACTAACGGACAGCGTAAGCTACCTGCGCTCCCCCTGACATTCCTCTGGTCCGGCCGTAATTACACTCTGTTACGCTGGCTGAAGGCTACCTCAACGTCATGCGGCGTAAAAGAGTGTACTTACACCCGGACCCGGGGCGTAATCTCTAAACTCTGTCCTCCCTGCCTCATCTCCCTACCTCCCCCTGCCTACTTTCTCTAATTCTAGCGTAATTACGGTGAGCATAGGCTTGGCATGCCCCCTCCACCATAATTACACTAGACTAAGGGACGCCCGATCCCAAACTAGAGTTTTTTCTAGTTACGCAGGGCAACATCTGCCCGGAGCATGCGCAGATTGGCTAAACAGCCGATCTTATGCATCCGCCCACCGTAACTACAGTGACAGGCGGAGGTCTGGATCAGGCCCAAGGGTGCAGCAAGACTCATCACCTCCCTGGTGTATGCATCATAGACCAACCACTGTACATTTGCAGATTGACCAATGCTCAGAAAAGGACAGAAAGGCAAAGGACTCTTCTCATGAGACCCTACAAAGGAGATGAGGGCTGTTTGGGATAGGGGGTGGCACTGTTTTGTCGTCAGCCGGATCGCAGTTTGATAAGGGGTTTAGCAGCGGCAGTTTAGAGACGAGATGGAAGGATAAGGAACCAATGGGAACAGTGGAGCAGAGCACAGGGGCAGGTAAGAATATCTATCGGCTTCTTCTTGGAATTGTGAAATTGCACCCACAAGTAATTATATTGCTCTGCGATTGGCTTTAACTCTGTATATTGAAGCATAATAAACATGAATCCTGCCTCACAGACAATGGACCTTTTAGAAATGAACGCAATCCTGACTTCGAATCTGTGCACAAGGGCTACACAGTCACATAACAGTCAATGACATTCCTTGCTCCCTGGTCATGTTTTGTATGAGGATTCTCTGTTACTTGACCAATGTAGAAGATATACAATCATAAATAAAATATCTATTAAATATCATTTCATTTTAATCCAATTCATTTATTTTTATTTTGTTACCGTGATTTCCTGGCCGGTTACCACATAGCATAAATAACATTCCCATACCTCCGTGAAGTAATCACAACGCTACTCCGTTGGTCTCCTATAACTTGTGTTGCTTTAATTGTCATTATCCATTGGGCTTAAACATAGCTGGTGCAATGATCCAAGTGAAATTCAGCTCTGGATTGGGATAATTCATGGGAACACTTCCTTACGGCACGACCTATGTCCACCCCGTCTCCTCCGTATCGCTCCTTCGATCGCCGGCTGTCGCCTCTGTGTGTTGTGTTATAATCTAAATAACCTGATTTGCGCTGGCTTTTTTCCTTAGCATCTGCAGTGTGTCTAAATATACTACGTGTCATTTGCCTTAGTTGGCGTGTAGTCTTCTGGTAACATTGCGACCAGTGACAGTGCGGCTGTATTGCAGACAGGACTTCGAATTAAGAAACACTGAATACAAATACAACACTGCAAGTTCTGAATTCAGCAGCCCAGCAATTACTCTGCCCGAAGTCTGCTGTGACCAGGGACGTAGGAATGAAAATTTTCATGGGAAGGCAAAAGGCAAAGAACTGCTATAGAGCTCGGAGCCTCTTTATCTTGTGTTATGTATCCAATTTTACGATAGTTGTAACAGTGACAGTAGTTATAGAAGACTCCCATTCCTATGTTCATTTTACGTTAGCGTCTGTGGGATCGTTGACCGTCTGTGGCCAGAAATGACTGTTTTAGAAAAGTTATTTTTTTAATGCTGATTGGCATACTTACCCATTTATTTTCGGAACCCACCTCCCATCGAACCCATCGCATCCGCCGCAGATCCCACCGATGGTGATTAACCTCTCTTGGGTGTTAGGGTCAGGGTGCGGGGAAGGGAGTCTTAGGGTTAGGTTGCGGGGAAGGGAGTCTTAGGGTTAGGCTGCGGGGAGAGAAATCTTAGGGTTAGAGTGCGAGGAGGGGAGTCTTAGGGTCAGGCTGTGGGGAAGGGAGGGTTAGGGTCATGGAATGTAAGGGTTTGGGTAAAATTTCTACTTACCTTTCGGTGCTCCGAGGGTGATTGCTTCTTCGAGGCAAAATAAATCGATTCCCTAGCCAGTTCTGAATTGGCTTGGAGAGAACGACCCTTTCAAAATAGGGCTGTTCTAAGAGGAGACCCTCACCCCTCTGGAGTTGGCCAACCCCAGTTTTATTATTTTACTGTAAGAATTTACTATAAGAAGTGCAGCTTTCCGGACTCAGCAACAATCGGTGAGTCAAGATGAAGCTATTACACCCATTTTTTATTTATTCATGTTCGTGACATAATTTTTTGGGGACAACTGCCCGTTCTGTCTTCCCCAGAGGGTTAGGAATTAGGGTTAGGGTAAGGCAAGGATTATTGTAATATCAGCATTGCATGTCAGGCCATGGATACTTCTTTTCTGGCTTTCGTTAGCTGGCACAATGTGTAAATGGGATTAATAAGAACATAGTTGGCATTCCGTATTCTGTTTTACGTGTGTGTTGCGCACAAGCCTGAAGCATTCCCCGCTCCTTAACTGGGTGCAGAGGTGAATGCATTAAAAAGTAGATTTTTGGGTTAAAGAAAAGAAAAGTTCTGTATCCATTTTTCGTGTTCCACTGGTTTAATTCCTGATTGCATTATATGCACATCGTTAAGACTCATTTATAATAGATGGCGTGCTTTATTAAAAAAAATATAAAAGTTCATAAAGTCCCCTTGGAGAGTTGAATGAATGTCAAGGACTGATAACAATGTAATTCCCATTCTCTCTTCTTCACTGTATTGATCTGTCATTGGAAGGGATCCGTGTGCTGAGACGTTAACTCTAGCTGTACTGACTCAGAGTGCATTGTGGGAATTTCCTGCAGAATACACTTAGCAAAGAGTTTATGGGATTTCTGAGGCTCAGTATTAACCACAGTTTTTGGGAAATATTAAAGGCCCATCAACTAAAACCAGATCTTCATAGGTTAGAATGTGGGGTGGGGGTCTCTGCTAAGAACAGCCCTATTTCAATAGGACTGGCTCGAATATAGATTGCTTATGCCTTGATGAGGCATAGCAATCGATCCCCAGAGCACCGAACATGATTAAACTAAAAACTACTAACCCCAGCCCTTCTCCTAATTCTGACCCTAACCCTCCTCTTCCATTACCCTAACCCTAACCCTCCCTTCCCTGCAGCCTGACCCTAACCCTCCCTTCTCCCTAGCCTAACTCTAACCCTCCCCTTTCATTATCTTAACCCTCGCTTCCCTGCAGCCTGACCCTAATCCTCCTTTCCCTGCATCCTGATCCTAACCCTCCCTTCTCCCTAGCATGACCCTAATACTCCCTTCTCTATAGCCTAACCCTAAGGCCCCCTCCCCGCAGCCAGACCCTAAGCCACACCTTCTATGGCCCTAACCATAACCCTCCCTTCCTAAGAGCCTAACCCCCCCTCCCCCCAACACTAAAAGTCCCTGGAGAGGTTATTCACCTCTCCGGAGCTGTCAGCTTAATGGCTGAGTATACTGATCTGCACACTCACCCATTCATAAAAAACATTCTAAAATGGCTGCCTATTCCAAATAAAAACAGCCAAAAAGGAGCTTGCAGCTGTTTCTATTTCTAAAGGCAGACCATCAGAGCGGGGACTGCAACCGAGACTGTTCATGCGCGCCAAATGTTCTGCTATGGATCTCTTGGCGTATGGAGTACCGGACGTATAACATATACGTCCGATGTTTAGCGATTTTTACTATTGCGCATGCGTAGTCATTTTATAACGTAATCTACATATCCTTTTCTTACGTAGATTGCAAGACCGCATTTACGCACTCTATGTAAGAAAAAGATACGTAGAATACGTAAAAATACACAGTAGTAAAAATCGCTAAACACTGGACGTATATGTTATACAACCGGTACTATGAAATACTGGCCTTAGTTAGAGTCCCGTCTGACAGGACGGTCCATATCCTCCGTTAACCTAAACTCTACATGGTGGGTGGCAAGATGGGGGAATATTTAAATGATAAATTGTGGGCTGGATTACAGACTTCTGTGCGGATCAGGGGTCATACGGGCCGCTACACTCCCCTCTTCCATGCAGGTCCCATATCCTAGATTTCCTCGCTTTCCTCACCTTCCTGGCATATTGATCGGTTGGCGAATGCTTTTGTATACTGCGCAGTTCAGACGTGTGTGAAATAAATTGGAACAGATTCTAACCCAACCAAGCGGTAGGACCAATGGACTAAATTCCAACAGTCGTTTCACAACAATCGATGGCATGGGGCCGCGCTTCCGGCAAGATAGAAACATAGACATAGAAACATAGAAAGTGACGGCAGATAAGAGCCACAAGGCCCATCTAGTCTGCCCATTTGTTTATTGAAAACTATACTGACCCTAGACCCTATTTCCCCTCAATTTGGTTTACAATTTAGGATACCCTTATATTTATCCCAAGCATGCTTACACTGTTCTACTGTATTGGCCTCAACCACCTCAGATGGGAGAATATTCCACTTATCTATCACCCTTTCAGTGAAGTAATTTTTCCGCACATTTCCTTTGAATCTACCGCCCTCCCGTTTATATCCATGCCCTCGTGTTCTATTGCACCTTTTCTTTTGAAAAATGGTACCCTCCTCTAGCTGGTCACAAGCCTTGATGTATTTGAAAGCTGCTATCATGTCCCCCCTCTCCTTTCTCTGCTCCAAGCTATACATGTTTAGTTCTTCTAGCCTTTCTTGGTATGATTTGTTACAAAGGCCATGGACCATTTTAGTTGCTCTTCTTTGCACAGTCTCTAATGTATTTATGTCTTTCTGGAGATATGGCCTCGAGAACTGAACGCAGTATTCTAGGTGAGGGCGTACCAATGATTTATAAAGGGGCATCACTACTTCTCTCTTTCTGCTACTAATTCCTCTCCCTATGCAACCAAGCATCTGACTTGCCTTTTTCATTGCTTTGTTACATTGATTGGCTACCTTCAAGTTACTGGAAATAATGACTCCTAGATCCCTTTTTTCCTCGGTAGATTCTAATGTAATGCCATTAAGGAAATAGCGCAATGATTTAATGCCGTGTTCCCACTGCATTCATGCAGCACATAAGGAGTTATCCTAGCCAGACTCTGCCTTAAGATTTCAGCGCCGTCCACCCCATACTGTAACATGGCTCGGAAATTCGGCTTCAACTCGCCCTACTGCACTGTTTAAATACCTGTCCCGTGGCCATCTTGCTTCCTGCCCTGTCCTGCTCCACCGTCTGATGATTGGATAAGCAATCACATGGACCCTGATTCACACCTAAGTAGCTGATGCGTCGCTGATGCAGATTTTTGCATATGAGGCCATTGTGCGTGTACAGTCATACAGACTACGCAACTTACGCAGTGGTTTCTTTAAGGACCGCACGTAGTTTTTAAGGTAAGAGGAGGCGTGCCACGTAAAGTAGACAGGGAGAGGCATGGGCCCCGAAAGTTTGAATCTGTGTACGACACAATAGGTGACACTAAAGTATGTTTCTGAAGAGGTGGCCGATAAAGATGAATCGTCCTTTTCTCTCACCATCCCCGGCTAATGCTTCCTGAGATTAATTGATTCATTTTTACTGGTCGCAAGTCAAGATCAAGCTATCCGTTTTGCTGTTTAATGAGGCGTGGGTCACAGACCTCATTCACGTAGTGTGTATAGGTTGTAAGGTTGACAAACTGATTCCATAAAATTCATGATCCATAAAAAAAATAAAATGCCACGAGGACAAGGATGTATTTATCAAGAGGTCAGGTGGTTTCACGGGAGATAGCGCACCTTATCCCGCTATGAAATAAATGGAGAAGACCCACTGAGTCCAGGTTATAATTTGATTCTGTATATAATTTATAGATATAATAAGCAGAACACTTTATGCTTGTAATGTTGTATGGATTTAGTTTTTTATTAATGACCCCTCTTGATTTATAGAGCTGTGTTATATTGATTATAGTCTTGGAGTATCTGGTAGACTAGTACATTTCATTGAGTGTGAGAGAGAGTGTGAGAGAACACACATATGAGAGAGAGAGAGAAAGTAGATTGCACTGACTGTTCCAACCCATTGTCCGTTAAATACTAAAATCACGTGATTTTGAGCTTAGTGAATCGCCTTTGGCGATTTTGAAGCTCAAAATCACTTGATTTGGGCCTAATCGAGCTTAGTGAATGAGGCCCCAGGTGTGACACATTACAGCACTAAGCAGAGTTGGTTAGGGTGAAATGCGTCACTTTGGTTGGATTTTGATTATGATTTTCACATTTATGTGATTGAAAGAACCTTCTATACCATTGTTGTACCCCCCAAAAGACCAAAAGGAAACCAAAAGCTAAAAACACCACAAACAGGCAAAAATGTAAATAAAAGAAATAATAAAAAATAAAAAACAGGAAATAATATAATAAAAATAATTATAAATCGGGTAAATTTTCAGTAATCCAATAGCGGATGTTCTGATGAGTGGACTCAACCGTAAAACTTCCAATCCTCCGTCACTTAAAGTGGGCACAGATTGAAAGTCTTGTTCTAGCGAAGGCTGTTTAGTGCACCCATATTGTACCCTGGGTTGTGCGATTCACCAACCAATCACGACGTTCATACTGCATGCATATGCAGAACACATAAGCAGGTAGTTTTTTGCTACGGGGTTGGAAATAACCACGTTACATAATTCGGAATCCATTCCACATTTATTATCATCATTTATAGTTTAGCAAATGGATAAAGAAGAAATATTTTTGGATAATTCATTATTTGTATTTTATAAGCCTCATAATTACATTGCTGCGCTGTTAAAGTTCAGCTCGCTATGTTGCTTTAGCAGTAAGAGAGATCGGTTGCAGTCTCCGGTCCGATGGCCCGCTTTGCGAAAAAGAGACAGACAAAAGTTACTTTTCGTCTGTCACTATTTCGATTAGGGGGCCATTTTAGAAGGACCTGGCGGAGACAGCTCCGGAGAGGTGAGTAAACTCTCCGTGGCATTTTAGTATTGGGAGGTTTAGGGTCAGGCTGTGGGCAGAAGGATCTTGGGTAAAGGAAGGGGTGTTTTAGGGTTAGAATTAGGGGAAAGGTTGGGGTTAGTTTAGCCTCTCACCTTTCGGAGCACAGTGTTCGCTGCTCCGGGGATCGATTGCTATGGCATAAGCAATCAATATCCCAGCCAGTATGAAACTTTGCGGGGACCCACACACAGAGAGCTCAGAGAGGAGCTTCAAAGCCTCTCTCACTATATCAAGCGCCATGTTGTGGCTATCTCATATCTATCTATCTATCTATCTATCTATCTATCTATCTATCTATCTATCTATCTATCTATCTATCTATCTATCTATTATCTATCTATCTATCTATCATCTATCTATCTATGTCATATCTATCTATCTATCTATCTATCTATCTATCTATCTATCTATCTATCTATCTATCTATCTATCTATCTCATATCTATCTATCTATCTATCTATCTCACTATCTATCTATCTATCTATCTATCTATCTATCTATCTCATATCTATCTATCTATCTATCTATCTATCTATCT